>BMAV01019239.1:1675914-1694099 GCA_019973955.1 Trichonephila inaurata madagascariensis
AGATTTAACGTGCATCGCTGCCCTACACGGCGGGTCTTTAGTGGTACTGGGCTCGAACTCGTGACAAGGCATGCCACGATCCGATACCTATACCACTCGGCTACCGCGGCCACTAGCGTTGCTTTAGAGTGCTACGCTAATATAAGTATTAGATTATTTCAGATGGTACATAAGAATTTTTCTATATAATATTAAATGATATAAAAAATTCGTAATATTTTCAGTGTTTAAGATTGCATTTTCTGGAATACATTTATCTATGTCTGATTATGTTTGCATTATTATCCTAAAAAGATTATTTGCCTTCGCTAAGACACTAATTAGTATTAAAGTATGGCAGAAAAGATTTTCACCTCCTGTCCCTTTTTACCCAAAAATTTAATGACGCCAGTCACTGCAACCAAATAGATTAAATTTAGAAACATATTATTTCTTTTTAAAAAATTGTAAAAAGCTTGATTATAACCTCGTGAAAGATGTTCCACAAAACAGGTTTATTAAACTGAACTTCACATCATCGAGGGAATATTAATAACGATTGTTGCTTCACATCTCATTAAACCTCCCACTTTTTAAAACTGATTTTGAGTAAACAATTCAACTACAACTACGTACAGTTAACATTTATTTCAGATTTAGAAGTGGGAAAAATAAAGATATGAAAAAAGTAACAAAAACGACTTTAACTCAAATATTTATTTTGTGCAGAAAAACACATTTAGAAGGTTTGTGTAACAAATATGCGAACAGCATCACATAATATATATATATATATATTGTCTACGTTTTTCGAAACTCTATACGATTTATTTCCATTCATTTTGACTTCAATCACCTGTTTAGCATGCTCGCACAAACAAAAAAGACAATGTTTGTGTAATACTAATTATACCCTTCGTTTTAAATTGAAGCGTTTTTCGTAAATTGAATCGAGAAAAAAAATTACTACACTTCAGTTGCTTCTACACACCTGACAAACTGAATGAAAAATAAGTGATGCGAACCGGTAAAATATCGATCTTGTTTACTGGATTCGAAATGTTGACCAATGTGTATCATAATTCATGAAAAAGCAAAACAACTCTGACATAACGTGCACTTCTGAACTGAGATTCGAATTTCAGAGTTGCCTTGACGGTTACGGGGGGAACCTGTTTAATCAACAATCCGAAGAACCAAAACAAATCTCCGTTCTATTTTTAACCTGCAGCCATTTATTTAACCGAAAGGACACGCTCTTAAGCAAGGCACCAGGTGACGTTCACTCACACTTCATGTTGCCTTAATGATTCCGAGCCTTCACAGATGTTTGCTGAGGAGATCGGTAGGTGTTTGAGAAAGTTGAGCGATGGTAAGGACGCTTCAGTTTTACCCCGCTCATCTTTAATTGAAAGTAAAAATTAACAATGTCACTTAAATAATGAATTTTAGAAGCAAACAAGGAGAAATTGTGGATAAATAAGAGGACATTGGAATAAGAAAATGCAAATAATTTGACAATTGTCAACTAGAAAAAAAATGCAAGGTATTCTTTAAAATAAATAGAATGTTTCATAAAGTGGATTAAAAATTTCCCGCGTTACTACAGGGATGTCAAATTCATTTCTCTTCACGAGGACAAAAATTCTGCAAATAAAAATCCTGCAGGCCACATTGTATGTAGCAACAGCTTTCATTTTCTTAATTCTCCTTTGTTCTTGTGATGCATAATATACTAATTCTGTCGTCTATAATGACGTTCTATGTTACACACTACATACCAAAAGTATATTATTTATTGATTATAAAGACCAAACGTTGGCGACTTCTTTTCCCAGGTATTGCCAACTGGAACATCGGGTATCTGATAAACTACATTTAGTATATGCAACCACAACAATGGAACAGAATTTGGGGTGTTTTCTTCGTGTCGCCGTGTGATTAACTCATGTTCTTTATACTAGAGTCTCTCTGAAATTTTTGAGATATTCCTAGGTTTTTAAAGTTATACTTACAAAATTTTACAAGTGTTGAATGTAGTCTCCCCTAGCATCAATGCATTTATGTAGACGAATTTTCCACAGACTAAATGCCTCAAACCATTCATTTCTTGGCATTGATGAAAAAAATGTATTCATAGCCCCATCCATCTCTTTTTCTGAATGAATAGGACGTCCACGCAAGTTCTTTTTAGGATTGAAAGATAACCACAAAAGTCACATTTAGCTAGATCCGGAGAATAAGGTGGATGTTCTATCACTTTAATTTGCTTTTGTTTAACAAACTCAACTGTTGATATGAGAAGATGCATTGCATTAGTCCCGTAACATTAACTTCTTGGAGAATTTCTGGAAGACATTTAGTGTTATACCAGATTGCTGTTACTGTCTTCTGTCCTTCCAACTTGATGACTTTGATCAATCCCGTACTTTTGAAGAAAGCGGCATACGTTGCTTCTTTCATTGTTCGTTTTTTCACCATTGATCATTTTCAAAGACCCATACTTTGCTTTCTGGACGTGTTGGACCATCAAAAAATGGTATGTACGTTTCATTTCCCGTTACAATTTTAGAAATGATGCGTTCACCCCCATCATTAGCAATTTAAGGGTTTCTTTACTGATTCTGACATGCTCCTCGTTTTGGTGCTCAGTTAGATTATGGGGAGCAACGGCAAACTTTTTTCATATGTAATTCTTCATGAATAATTCTTTGTATGGTTGCGGATCCAATGTTAAGTTACTTCTGTATCATTTGGTAGGTACAGCAATTATCATCCATTAACATTTTTCGTATGGAAGATACATTATCCGTGATTACTGTCGACCGCGGTCTTCCTGTGCGTTCTTCATCCTGAAGAAAATTGCGACCACTGTAAATTTTTTTAAATCATCTGAATACAGTAGCACGACTTGGAGATTCATCCCCAAATGCTAATTGAAGCCGTTGATTTAATCCCACTTTAAAGTCATAGAAAATCACAGCAGGATAATGTTCTCGCGTCATAACTCCATTTTTTGTTCTGTCTAAAATTTATTCTGCGCTAAACAACTTGCAGTAAGTTAGTAAAAACTCGGCTGCTGTGGTAAAAATACTTTGTATTTTCAAGTTAAAACCTTCATTTATATATATATTTTTTGAAACTTCGCATGTGCGTGTATCTTAAAAATTTCAGAGTTACCCTCGAATATGCGTAGTACGATCCAAAAATTCAGGGACTGCGGCCTTTGCTTATGACGAAAGTAAGTACCTAACTTTAAACCACTTGAAATGAATTTTCCCAACCCTCTCCTACCTGGCCAGGTTGGTTGAATTCATGTCATGTGATTGAACTGCACGCGCAGCTGTTATCTTTCGAAGCTAGTTAGTATTGTTCCGCGATATAATAAAGATGGTTTTTCTTGAACAGTATTGAACATTAAATTCTGTCCACGCTTAAGTAAAGCACCTAAGGACACTTTGGAAATTCTAAGTAAGGTGAATCTACAATAGCGAGATCCAAAGTTTACGAATGGTATCGTCGTTTGAAAGAGGGCCGATAATCCATCGAAGACGATGAACACATTGGATGCCCGACTTCACGGAACGCGGAAAATGCTGCGATGGTGTCTGAATGGGTTCGAAAAGATCATCGTCAAACACTTGTACACATCGCTGAAGATAACAATTCTCGAAGACGTCTTTTGAGGAAATTCATTCTTCATAATGGCTTTGGTTCTGGCAGAGTGACGACTGGTATCTTCTGCATGACAACGCACTGGCACATCTATCCTAATGGGTAAAAGAGCTCGCTCTAACGTGCTTTCATACTCCCTCCCCTATTCACTAGACTTGGCCCTGCTTGACTTTTACCCGTTCCCATCCATGAGCAAACATTTACAGGGACGCCGTTTTGTGATGAGGTCAAATGGGTATCGCAGGAGGCTGTGAGAAATGAGCTCTCCTCGGGGATTCTTTTGAAGGTGCTGTGAAATTGTCCCCGAACTTTTGGATCCTTCTACGTAGAACTGCACTTTCAAAAATTAATTCAAAATAAACAAAGTTTTTATTTTATGTTCCAAAATGAAAAGATTAAAGTTTCTGTTAATTGAAATGAAAATTAGATAGCGGAACGATCCCATTTTTAAACATTCTCGTTTCAAAATGGCTTCACCGGAAGAAAAAACGCAAACTGCATCAGGATTTTCGAATCTGCAACACGTGTGCAGCTTAAATGGGGTGAGTTTTGAAATGAGAAACTGAATGGAAAGCCAATAATGTGGCCGCCTGGATCTGTAAACATCACACCTTTGGAGTATTTCCTGTAGAGATATGTGAAAAACATTGTTTCCGCATCTTCAATGAGTGACACTGGGGAAATGAAAAGTCGCATGACAGTGGCCATCCAGATGGTGGATCCATACGAAGGGGCAAAAAAACTCGTATAGACACGATGTGTTGCGTGCAACTAATTGTGCACACATTGAAATCGTGCCATAAATTCATTGTAAAAAGAACAAATAACTTTTTTTTTTTTGTGGAGCAAAAAATGAAAGTGAAAATCTTTTTTTAGCTAATATATTTGTGTGAAAGTGTCATTATATTTTAGGACATCCGGTATATAATCGATATATAATATCTATTTAACTACAACTCCATTTCATTAAAAATACTTCAATTTGCACTTTTTTTGGAAATACTAGGTTCATCACCCATTTTCCCTTGTTTTACTGAGCCATTGGCTCCCCAGTGGCACAGTGAGTTAGTGCGCGGTACTTACAGGCTGTGCCACTGGGTTCCAATATAACGATATATTCAATCTAAGCTACTAACCTGATAAGTAATTGTTAAGAAAAAACTTAATATTTTTTCTTGAACATTAGTTTAACACGAAATAACACTGCAAATTAATAAACATAACGTCAATGAACTTATTATTCTCAGAAAAGTGTATCTAATGCTAAGCATACAAAGTAGAAGATTCATGAATGTGACTGCAAATGGTGTAGGGGGAAGGGTGCATCCATTCTACATGGCTAGTAAAAAGTTCTTGACGCGAATGCTGCTATCAATATTAAGGAGTTCCAAAACCTAAAATAGTAATTTTAGTGTATGTGTTTTTCTATATGGTATCGCACTGATTTGGCCGCAAAAACACGCGTTCTATTTAAAAACACACATATGGCTGCTGTAGTATGTTCAATTTTACTTTATATCAGACACAGGACATTCTGAAAAAGTTTTTTTTTAAAAAATATTTTCCATATTGGACTTGTAGTGTGTTTTTACTAATGCCACCTCTCTGACGATGTCAGATTGAGGCTCACGAAATTCATCGTGGCAAAGGTTAGATGTACGCCTGTCGTTAACCGTAACTATGAGCACCAAACAGGTGACAGTACGATTTGACTCGGTACCATCCCAATTTTGAGGGAGAACTCCCAAGAGGTGGTCAGAGGCTTCTCACCTCTCTTCCCCTTCCACGAACCTCACGAGAGGATTTGCGACTGGACGGCTACTTAGGGTAGCTCCATACCGCAAAGGCACTATACATTTACAAACATCCATGGCTTCTCCGGGATTCGAATCCAGACCTTACGCACAACAGTCAGCGTCACTAACCACTATACCGGATGGGTGGCTGATATATTGGATTAAAATAAGAGAATTACGTGCCCTGTTGTCTTTAATATAACGTTCCTATGATTTTTAGCTCCTACTTTACAGAATAGTGAGGTGAAGTGTGAAAATTAGAAGACTGAGGTATATCTCATCCTTGATGTTTAAAAGAATTGTTTTTGGTGCAACTATTCAGTACAAAATGTCTTTCTTTTGAAATTGAATCGCTCAACGTGTTTACGGAAGCTCCTTTCCCTTTCAGGAGACCCATGGTTTGTATCCTGCGTTGGCTGCTTAGCGAGCACTAGGGGTTTGTTTTACCGGGTGGTCCCTGCTGACCAGACTTTCTCATCTGCCGACTACGCGGGGGTGTTCCGCTTTCGTATTTGGTGGTGCGGTGAGTGGAAAGAGGTGGTGGTAGATGATCAGTTACCAACAGTGTCCAACAAACTCATTTTCGTACACGGTGCCAACACATTCTGGCCATGCCTCCTGGAAAAAGCCTATGCCAAGTAAGAATTTTTTCTTTCAATTTAAAACAGTTTGAACCCAACGCCATAGATAACGTCTATCATCATGCTACAATTTGAATTCGAATAGAGTATACAAAAATTATTTATTCCCAGCATATATAAGGGGTGGTATCTGAAGTTAACTAGAATTCAAGAATTTGGCAATTATATAATTCAAAGTAGTAAAAATATGACAGAAGAGAACATTGAGACACCATTGTATCCGCATTAACAACATATATGTCGGTATTGTAAATAGATTCTTTTAGATTTAATTGATTTTTTAGATTAAATATCACTAGATTTCTTTGATATCTCGAACAAGGTACCGAAAATAATCATACTCGCGTGTGGCACAGCTTCCCTAACCAAATTCTGACGAAATATGTACTATAATAAACTGCTGGCTATTAAAATTGAGACCTGAATGAAAAATTATACTGACGTCAAAGTCGCATGAAAGGAAGAAAACACTAGGATATGCAAATGTTTAGTACTGAAACGCAATCGAAGAATGCAGGAAGAAGAAATGATGTTACGCAAGAGGTTTGATATTCTGAAATCGCATTTCAGTATTGGTTGTTTGGGAAAAGATTGTATTAGCCTCGTATAAGGGGTACGTGTCGGAATTCAATAGCCACTGGATCATGTCCAATCGACAGTGTGGATCGTCTGTACGCAATATTATTGCTCACATTGTATGCGAATATGGAACAGATATGGGCTTAGAGTGTCATGTTGAGCCCCATGCACTATCTCAATGTATTCCCTTCACTAACGCTCTAGGGATAAACATGTTGTCAAGTCGTCCTTAAGAGGGGTAATAACCTTTTGAAAATCGATCTTGAGTTTTTGATATTTCTAAAATCTCCAAATCGGGACCTTTCCAATGATATAACATACAAGCCATTGTATGAATTAGAAGTACTTTAAAATGATTTTTAAAAAATAATCAGCTTATGTACCACGCCCATTTTGACAGATAGAAATGTAAACATTGTCTTTTTAAATCTGGGCCAAAGTTGCAAAGCCTCAATTTATTTTTATTCATACTCATTAGATACCTGTATAGTAACTGCAAATTTAATTGTGTTAGATATGCAAAAAAAATTGGAGCCAAATTTGGAAGCGTGATTTAAAGGAAGGAAAAGGTTTTTTGGAAGCTATATTTAATATTTATTGATTTTACCTAAATTTAAGTTTGTACTTAACTTTAAATTTAGTTTTAATTAGTTATTATTACTGATTACTTAAACTCGCTAAGTCTTAGTAAAGAGTTAAAAATATTTTAAAAATATTTGAAATTACAACTATGTGCTAATTTAAGCTTTCTGCATAAAAAATTTGGATTAAAAAATAGTACAAAGATAAAAAAAATTTTATAAAAATTTCTGTTTTCTAAAATTTATATTTTTAAAATTGTGTAAATTTACTGTGTATGCATGTTTAAAATTTATATTTTTAAAATTATGTAAATTTACTGTGTGTATGTTTCTTAAATGCAATTGTGTACACTGAAGTGACATTTTTGAAATATTCTTAAAACATTTAAATATAAAGCAGTTATAACAAAAAAATGACAATTTTTAATAAATTCATAATAATAATTGTTCGGTGAACTAAAAGTTTGTCTTTGAAAAAACTAATTATTATATTTAAAAAAAAATTCACTTCAGTATAAATCTAATGTATAATTAATATAAATAAAAAATTTTGAGTCTTTATGTTTAATAGTTTCTGAGAAAAAGGTATGAGATGATACATTAAATGTGATGTTTGTTGTCTTTGCGAGAAGCTTGTTACATACATAAAAATACATAAATTTCATGTTTAAAAACATAAAAATAGTTTTATTTTGTCTGTTTTAGAAATCATTTGTTCAGCTTAGAGTAACTTTTGAAGTTTAAAACTTAGAAACTGTCTGCAACAAGACCTAATGATAATGTTACGAAAACCTAACAAAAACTTACGAAACGTCGTATAATCAGGTATTTTTAAATACCATCTCAAATTCACATCAAAACCATATTGATGCATTTTCACATTATATTTATGATGCTTTCTGTTCAAATTTTATATCTGTAATGCATGAAAGCTACAAATTCTTTAAAAATTGATACAGAATTTGAGAAAATTTTGACGTTTTCTCGTTAAAAAAAACTGAAAAACGCTGTTCTGGGCAATTTAAGACTTTTTTGTTTACTATTTTATGCAACATAAATTGCAAAGATGCTAATGTTTAATAAAATGGGACAAATACATGTTGTAATTCATTATTTTTGTGATAAAGTGGCACTTTATAGTGAAAATTCAATTTTCTCAAAAATGTTTTTAAAAATGTATTCATCTTTTTCTCAGAATATAATGTATGAATGTACATGAAATTTTTTCGCTCATGTTCCTGATATGTAATTATATTTTTCATGTGATTTTTTTTGGGATTTTCCCAAAATATTTGACTGGAGTCCATATATCGTGACAAAAAATGTCATTTTTTTTAAAAATTCATAATGATATTTTTATGTTACATGTTTTTGAGAAAACTAAACAATATATTTTAAATATTTAACTTAACTGCAAATATTAATGTTTATTTATTGTTCAGACAAGTTTTTAAGCTTTTATATACAAAGGTTTTTCAATAAAAGGTAACTAATTACAACTGAGATGTGTAATGATTTTTATCGTTGCGAGAAGTTTGTTACATGCACACATAAAAATACACAAATTTCATATTTAAAAACATAAACAGTTTTATTTTTAACTTTTTTAGAAATCTTTTGTACAGTTTAGAGAACATTTTGAATTTTGAAACTTTAAGAAATTGTGTTTGCATGGGAACATATATACAAATTCATAATGTAACTTTTCGCAACGTCGTAAAATCACGTATTCCCAAATCATGACTTTTACATATTGATACATGTTTAGATTATATTTATGATGTTTCATGATCAGATTTGATATCTATAATGCATCAAAGCTAAAAATTCTTCATAGATTGATACAGATTTGAGAAAATTGATGCAAAAAATGCTAAAAAAAAATCTCATTGAACAAATACTGAAAAATACTATATATGTATTTTCTGAACATTTTAAGACTTTTTTGTTTCCTATTTTATGCTAAAAAAATTAAGAAGATACTAATGTTTAATAAAATAGGGCAAACACATGTTGTAATTTAATATTTTTGTGATGAAGTGCCTTTTTACATTAAAAATGCAATTTTCTCAAAATGGATTGTTTTCAAACCGTGTGTACCTTTTTCACAGAATCTAAAGAATGAATATTCATTCAATTTTTACTGCACATAAATAGTATGTAACTATATATAATAAAGATACTTTTTTGGAGATTTTCCCAAAATATTTTGCTGAAAAGCAGTTATCGTAAAAAAAAGGACAATTTTCAAAAATTTCAAAGAGATACTTTTACGATGATTTTTTTTGAAAAAAGTAAACAATATATTTGAAACATTTTAACCAGAGTATAAATAAAAACGCCTAATTAACATACAGACAAAATTTAAAGGTTTTAAATTTAATAGAGTTTCTTAGAAGCAGGGATATAAAAAAGCTCAATTTAACATTGTCGGTATAGGGGGTACCGACTACTCTTAACACATCACGTTCCTTGAGACACGAAATGGGCTTGTGTGCAGCACAAGTTTCCACATAGACAGTGTGGCAACGGCATGAACAGCATAGACTGTTTGATGGTGGCCATTATTGTGGCTTCATTTGACACTGGAGCATAAAATAACGATGACAGTGGTGCGCCCAAATACAAAACTAGGAACTAAAAAGCCACCTCGTCGTATTTTCTGACGAGTTCCCATTCTACGTGCAGCATTATGAGGATAACACATACAAACTGCTTGCATTGGATTAAGACATACACCTTATGTAATGGTATGGGAAGCCTTTTAGTACACTTCTTGAAAACCTTTTGTTCATGTCGTCAAAGATCCTATCAGCCAGCTTTACAGTTCTCGGATCTTAAGGCTAGTGGTGTACCCTATCTCCGAGGCCTCGAAAACGTCAACTTGCGACTACATAACACAAAACTAAATGTTTTCCATCGTGCTTTGACCTATCTCCCACAGGGGTTGCTCGAATGTTACCCTAAGCAGCACGTTTTCCAGACCTCTCACCCGTTAAAAGCCTCTAGTTGTGGGTAACTGAGAAGTTAGGCTGCCACTATTTTCTAACCACTATGACTGATGAAGCATGGCAAAGACTTGAAGCAGCATGGAATGGCTTACCAGTATTTGTCATCCAAGCTTTGTTCGACTCGGTGTCTGACGGGGTCAGAACCATTTTGGTTGCCAGAAGTGGTTGGCCTGTGCACTTATTACGGGGACCCCGTATGCCACCAAATTAATTACAAATTAAACAATATTTTCTAGCTACTATGTTGTATACCTTCTATAAGTATGGCTTTGTTATTTGCTTTCTTTCCTGTGTTGCAGTTTTAACGGACAGCAGTGTAATATTACTTGTCTCATTAACTAAAGGCTCTACTCAGCTAGACTTGAAAGTTCTACACTGATATTTTGAATAAGTTCACTCTGGAATTCTTCTACTGAGTCTGAAGTTCATGTCTCTAATCCCTCTCGAACACTCTTAATAGCTAAAGAACCTTCACGTATTGCTCTCTTAACATCCATTGACACATTTATAGTACCCTCCAGTAAAAGTCCAGATTATTACTCTTCTTATACAGCAATACTCATTCGCATACATCAAGGTTCTTTTTACAAGATAAAGTCCTCGTAGTAATTAACATAAAATTAGTCCCTGTAGCTAAATAAGAGACTTACGTTTGAGACCCCACTATAGGGCTTTTACGAAATAAGATAAACAGTTTAAGTATAATCTAGCCCCAATTTTTGAGATCGAAGTTTCATATAACATATTTTTTACAAAGAAAGTTCCTTCATCTTTGGTGTATTCTGAAGATATTGTAATTGTACATCGCCAGAATTTATAAAATAATGTAAGACATATAAAACTTAATGTATACTTTTACTCACAAGTGACATCCAATTCATGCCCAGTGTACCTTTTTTAGACTGCATGGATCATATGAGGCCCTGAAATACGGCACTTCCTTGGATTGCTTGGCTGACTTGACCGGTGGTATCACGGAGAGCGTGTCTGTCGGATACGAGGCATCGCACTGCGCCAAGGTCATAAACAAATTGCTCAAAATGACGACCGTCGTCACTGCTATCACTCAACGACATTCTCAAGTAAGTTTCATTTTCTCGCGAACATGTGTTTATTGCGAGAAGTTTATAGTGAAAAAATATGTTCAAATGAATTAACACACCCGGAAGGAATTTATAAGGACACATATGTACTTAAGAATTTACGATGCAATGATATTTCATTTTCTGAACATCCATACCTGCAGGATCTACCAATTAAATATACAGCTAATTCGAAGTCTCTGTAGATATTAACGGATAAAGCCGAAAGAAACCAGAGGATCACAGAAACTAGCTTCCATCAACTATCTTTCCTCTTAACCTCATGGTGTCCAATTCAGAAGACTCTTTAAGCACACGACTTCATTAAACGAAAAATCACCTAACAGCAAAGGAGAGAATTCGATACATTTGAATAACTTCCTTTTGACTTGATTAAATTACAAATGGTTAGACTGAACAGAGTTCATTTATTGCCGATTAATATAGGGAAATCAGGGAAATATTAAATTTTCGTAGTTAAACACACACGCAAGGGTTCTTTAATTTTAAATCGGACATCTGAATTGCCATCTTTAGAATTCAAGCGTAATATGTTATTTTTTAGTTTTGAAGAGCGACTAAAATTGTTTCAGTTCAGATAAAAATGAATTTTTATTGTTTAAGTTTAGATTTAACTGCCTTTACCACACAATTTCACGTAAGCCAAAATAGATTTAAGAAAATTTGTTGAAGAATAAATGATCGCAAACTACATTTTCAACAACAAAATTTCCTTTTTTTAAAAACATTTAGGTAGAATATTATGCTGATGTGCACATAATAGATACATACAGTGGTGTTCAAAATTAAAAGAATTTTCAGATCTTGTTGATTATTTCTAGATTTTAAAGAAATTTGGTACGTACATTGGAATGAGATAATGCAAAAAATAACCCTTCAATACATACGTATTATTGTGCGAAACACTCATCGGAATCGGTAGGTATGAAACAACAGTTGCAGAATAGGGGCAAAAACAAAACTGGCTAATATGGGGTATAGTCCCTTACAGGCTTTGCACCGTGATTTTTTTCTGAAAATAAGAAAATATATGAGTTTCTGTGGCAATTAATCCTACTTGTTCAGCAACTCTGATTTCATACCTTGAATGGTCCTCGGAGGGGAGTTGAAATCCTCCTCCTCAGAGTGTCCAAGTCATGCTCTATAAAGGTGAGGTCTGGAAATCTGGATGGTCAATCCATTCAGCGAATAACCTCACTTTCCAGAAATTCGTTAACAAGAGGAGCTCTATGGGGTTCGCACTGTCATCCATTAAAATGAAATCAGGCCCAACTGCCTATAGCATTCCATGATCTCATCCCTGTACCTCCCAGTGCCTCATTCAAGGACATTGAGATGTGTGGGGCCTTCCAATGTGATACGTGCCCAGATCATCCTCTGCAGAAATGGTTGATTTCTCAGACATTGAAGGGCAGGTAACGGGTCCCTGCTTCCCTCCATCAGATAGCACGACGAAAATGACTGTCTCCCGTCGATCTCTATTATCTCTGCACTATTTTAAAACGCACGGAACGTCTTCTTGCAAAAAACCTCATGAAGTCGTCTAGAAACCTTGAATTCCTGAGGCCGCATGCAACTCGTGAGGAACACCTTGCTGTCTCGATGCCTTGGCTTTCTCTCGACGGACCCGATCCCCTGAAGACCCGGCCTAAGTTGAACTATCTACAACTCTGGATTGGTTCTAGCCTACCCACGATTTGTCACCTCATCCCATTTCCACTGTTTTAATTTTAATTTAACCGATTTCTGCAGAACAACACCAAGAAATTGGACGAGGTGTACCAGCAAACAAAAGGTGGACGTGCTCATAAGTCCTGTTAGTCGATTAGCACACGCGTCTATTCTTACGCCTCCGTTTACAAAAAGTACGTGCGAGTTAGTATTAAAGTAGGTTTAGAGGTTAATTTTGAAAATACCAATTGCGGTATTGTGCAATTTGTACGTAAAAAATTCATCGTTTCTTAACTATACCATAAAAAAAATTTCTTTGAAAAATTTCTTTCAAATTATGGCGAAACACTTTTCTGGCCTAGTAGTTATGGTCACGAATTCGTGGCCGTAGTGTCGCAGGTTCGAGTCCTGGTCCCACTGAAGGCTCACCGTTTACAAGGGGTCGTTGCATGTAAAGCCTGTCTAGGCTAATGTGCTCCCATGGGTGTCGTGTGGTAGATAGCAGAGGAGGATAACAGCTCAGGTGTCGTCCTCGTTACTTGACCGAGGCTAAGAATTACGAGTTCAGTTGCCCATAACCCCCGTGTTGTTTTAAAGGGCGACATTGTGTAATATCTCTCAATCACTCTGTATTAAACCGTGATCACTCGCGTGGGATGTTCTGTACACCCAAGCAACAAGAAAAGCCTCCTAGGATTCCAAAAAGAATACGCTGAACCGCATTTTTTTTGTAGCTGCAAATTTTAGGTCATTGAACCTTCAGGCCTGATGCAATCACTCTCACTTCGACGATTGGATCGTAACGACCTTCAAAAGTGGGCTGAAAACTCCCCGCGAGCAGTTGAGCATATGTATACAGTCTACTCTGAATGTTTGGAAAATGATTAAAATATTATTTTTCTTTCTACTATATCCTTACCATTAATTATAAAGTATGTTTATTACTGATATATACGTTGTATACTTGTGGTTTATGAAAAAAAAAATATATAAAATTATGTGTTTTAAAAAGAAAGTTTTGTATGTTTAGTTTAAATTAACATATTAGTCTCATTTGTATGCAGTAAATTTAATAATTTTATTTGTATGATACAAAAAACATCTAGAACTTTATAAATATGTATCATAATTGACTTAAAATTTTTTTCATATTTAAATACACGTGTTAAAATTTGGGGTGTTCTCTACACCCCGCGAGCAACCACGGTAGCAAAAACAAGCGCGAGTGACCCCGGGTTGTAAGAAAAGCAATAAATAACTTTCTATCGCGAATTGAACATGAAATGAAATTGCATTTGAGAACGAAAAAAATGCTCCCGGTATGGGGTTAGATATTTAAAGGCAATAAAACGCAACTCTTATTTCATTTTTCAGCAAAGAAATTCTTTAGAAAAATTACCGAATGGAATTGTGGCAGGAATCAACTACCGAGTGGTTGAAATACAAAAGGTAACCATTTTTGACCTATGGACTAGAATAAAATAGAAGTAGAGTGTTAATATAGAGTTCCGTTTACATAGATCCTTATTCAGTAAATTGTTCAGTTCCATTTTTTTTTTCTAATTGAACGTTATAGAAAATAAGATTGCATAGCTTTCATGTAGATTATAATACTTCAGATTTTTGAATAAAACAATAATCTACTATAAAAAGGAGTCGAGAAAACACAAGGTTCGAAGTTAAACTGAAAATTTTTTGGACTGAAAATCTGACTCAGATTTCAAGAGAAAGATGAGATGAAAAATTAATTAAAAGCTAGATGTTTTAACTTGATATACAGTCTAATTGTTTCTTTGTTTCCTGTTTCTCGTGAATTCTGAGTTTTCTTTTCCCTCTTAGGTTCAAACAAGAGAATTTGTGGATGTCGTTTTAGTTTGGCTGCGAAAACCACTGTACATCGATAGCGAATACAAAGGACAGTAAGGAAAATAAAACCCTCTCTCAAACACATTAACAAGTTAAAACAATACAAACCAAATTCATGATAGTAATTATTTTAAGAAATTATATATATTATAATGAGTATTATATCTCACATACTCTCTCTTAAACCAGATTTTTTCCATTTTGTTAATTAAAAAATTAAACCAATTAATCTTAAACATTGATGAATGGCATTGAAACTGCATCCATATGGTTTAAGTATTACTGGATGAGGTTTCTATATATAACTACATAAAAAAAACATAAAGTATTAATTTAAAATAAATGACGATTAAAAACAGTTTGTATTCTTCCTCAAATGCATAAGAAAATAGAAAATTCCTTCTAAGGTATTCTGAGTAACGACTTCTCATGAATTAAAAATGTTTTTCCTGCATCAAACTCGATCGGTAACTTATACTTTTATGTGCAAACATTTTTATTCGATTTGCTTTAATTTGTAGAAACACTTTGAGGACACACGCCCTTAAAAAAAGATTTTTAAGTGTGCAAGCGTTTTTTAAAGTTGTTTGTCCGCTATCTGCGCAATTACTATTTGCTACATACATTATTTTTTTCTTAAAATGTATCAGTAAAGTGTATATAAACACATAATCACGAGTGAATGTTGGAAGAAGTGTTTTCAAATAAATTTCAGATTTATTCTTCTTTTAGGTACGAAGAATTTTTATCTGAAATCAAAGATGATAATATTCGTTTGGCTAATGATCAATTTTGGTAAGTGATCCATTTTTATTATTTAAATTATTGTTTAAGTGTTAGCGAAAATTCCACAAATAACATGTATTAAGTAAAAAAAAAAAAAAATTTACAGTTTTCCATTTTTAATTATTTTCTTGTTCATATTCAATAAAACCAAGTTTACAGTTCAAGAGGAACTAAATGAAGTATAGGGCGGAGATATTTTAAAATAGATGCCAGATTATCTTTAGTGTTTTTAAAACTAGTACCATCGTAAGGGTTTACAAAAACTAACTAAAAAGTCACCAAATTTGGTGTGCACCCTGTACTTTATTTGAACTGTTGTAGAGTTTGGCAAAACAATTCTGTGAGTAAGCAACATTCGCCGTTTTTCATAGTATGCCTTTGGCCGAGTTCGTGACCACATTCACCAGCTTAGAAATTGCGCACCTGGACGGGGACACGAGCCGGGCCGAGACCAGCCTCAAATGCCGAGATCCGTGGCACGTGAAGCTGTGGCACGGACACTGGCAGAAGGGCGTCAACGCGGGAGGATGCAGGAACCACCCTGGTACGTAGTGCCACCCCAACTCTTTTCTTTTACGTTTCAACTCGAATATAAATTGTTGTACTAGACTGAAATCGAGTTACGACCACCAACGGAAAATATATCTAAAAAATAGCAGTGGTTTTTAAATTTATAAGGCATCCAAACACATTCGGAGTACTTTTTCTTAAAAATAGCATACTAAAACATTACAAATGCTTTTTTAGGAATGAATGCTTCTAAATAATAATATTTAACTAACAATATATTTTTAAAAATAATAAATAAGTAAAATTTTAGCAATATATTTGAAAAACTTCAAAGCAATTAGAGAAAAAAACAGTTAACTTATATCAGTAAAAGTATAACTAAAACAAATTAGATGCCTTTATCTAGAATATGTTCTAAAACTTTAATGTTAGAGCTAATGGAGTAAATATTATAGGAAATGCGTCATTTTTAGAGACCATTATTAAAATAACTGGCCCTAAATCAAAAATTATTTATACAATAAGAAATAGTTTAGTAAATTCTCTAGAAAATAATATAAGTATCAGGTTCAAAAAGTTTTGTAGAAATATATTCATAATATTTTGAGTTATCAGACTCACCGTGAATACATTATGCATAAAAAACAATTTGGAGAAAAAAGGATTTAAAGTTTAAACTCTTGTTGTTTTATTATAAATTATACATATAGAAAGCTAAAATTGCCCAGATTTGTAGGTTATGCCCTCTTGTATTTCATCTTTGACTAATTTTCTTTTCTTTCTTAACCTATTTTTTTTTCTGGAAGTTTTTACTTCAGATACTTTACTTTTTTTCTATGTTATTGACATTGGATATGATAGCAATACCATAATAGTTTTGCAGTTTATCGATGAAACTATCAGTTAATTTCCCCCGACCTCCCAGACCTTTTTGCTTCAGCTTCAACTTTCGAAGCCTTGAGCCAACATGCTTTTGAATATGACCAATGCATTCAAATTTTTTAACGCTATTTTCACCATAAACATTTTTAACCGCATCAAAACTTTTAGAATCCCCTTCTCCATAAAATTGCAATTTTCTCATCTGAGCAGATTTTTCGAATATTCGATACAAACCAACAGGTTCCATCGCACCAGATGACCCAACATGTTTTTCACACTCATGTAAAATTCTGTCTTCAGGTTTCTTCGAACATAATCGGCACATTTTCGACAAGACTTCAATGTCTACGTTGCCAAGTTCTCTCGACTGACACACCGCACTGAACAACTTCATCAAAATTATTCTTTTTGTGAACCTCAGCTGCAGCCTCACTCATAATTTTATATGCAATGTTATTAGATACATGCTCTAATTTTTTCTTAAGACACCTGAAAGCTGTCTTAGAGGAAAGTTCACATTGATATAGCTGAACACAGCTTCCTTGCAGCAGAGTGTCCTTTTCCAATGGTTCTTAAGCCAAAAACAAAGGAAGAAGAGAATATAAAATTTAAATAATAAAATTAAAGTTTCTCAAAAATGAATGACAATGTCAGCAGAATCAATCAAAACACTCGAGCTAAAAGCTGTTGAAAAATTTGTAAACACAATCTCTTACTGCCAAACTATTGGAAAAAATGTTGTGTTGCCTCTAAATTTTAAGACAAATTATTTGTACAATTTTCTTAAAAGAATTTTAAAACTGTTATTTCCAAAAAACTGCTCCTTATAATTTTCGACTGATTTTAAACCGTTTAAATCCCTACTTCCGGTAGATTAAAGACTCACTTCCAGTTTTTTAAATTTTATAAAATTGATTATAACTTGACCTCTAGAGGTAGCATAGAAACAAATGTTTTGGAAAGCCAAAAGATAGCTCTATTCAGTAAAATGAAAAACAAAAAATATGTTTTTGACAGAATTTGGTCGTTTCAACGTGTTCGGATACAGCAAAAAGGTAAATACGTTCAGATCATTTTCCTTACTGTTAGAATTTACACGCGATCA
>BMAV01019239.1:1695728-1818783 GCA_019973955.1 Trichonephila inaurata madagascariensis
CCCCCCCCCCCCCCCCCCCCCCCCCGAAATATAGTGAGAAATTAAAGGAATGATCAAGATTTTGCGGACAATCGCAACGTGTGTTGGAATGATCAGAAAACTGCATTCCTAGCAAGGATTGCCAAAAAGGCAGTATACACCCCAAATGAAATTTATAAAATCAGAAATTATACCACAATGAATGATTTTAGGGCAAAATTTGTAAAATCGCCGAAACACATTCACACAAATTGAATATAAATGTGATATACTACACATAAAAGTAAATTTGAAAATCATACCGAATGGTCCATTTTGGCTCGCATCCCACTAGAGAAACAGTCCTTTGTTAATTGCTTAGTCAAAAGTGACGTCACTCTAACGTTATTGGCGGTTAACTTAGCGTTTCGATCTGACAATAGCTGCCCCGTGTAGAGGAGCGATGCACGTTAAATCTATCGAGATCTCAAATGTCCTCCCGTTGGTGCTGTGGGGAATTTAGGAGAGGGGGTGCAAGCTCAATTATTCTCCTCGTCACTTGACCATGGTTCAAAATGACGAGATCCGTCGCCAAAAGCCCTCGAGTAGCTGAACAGTGCGACGTTAATATTCACTCACTCACTGACAATAGCTGAGCTCCTATTTCTCTCTCGTAATTTCCACACAACTCCATGAGAAGCTGCCATGCCGGGCTTCGAATTCTTGAAAGTAATGTTAATCCACACACACACAACTGAGTTTCTACTTTCTTCTTCAAGCCTAGACTAATCTATCGGAAACAGCTAAAATTAAGGGTTTCCACTGGAATTATATTTTTTCCTATTTTCTAAATATCTGAAGACCCACAAATGAATATATAATTAAAATACATATAATAATATTTTCAGAAATCATATTTTAAATGTTATTTTAGAGAAAGCTTTTTTTTAAAAAAAATTTCTGGTGCATTGTGTTCAAATGGATGCATTAGTGTAGATTTGCAGAACAAAGTGTAATTTATACAAAAGATTTGCATTACATTTTCCCATTCAAAACGGCTGGTAGTAGAAATGAATATGCAGAAACTCCGCATGTTAGTATTTGGCAGACTATCTAGCAGAGCGCAGTGGACGATTTAAATTATTGAACTAGAGATTATAAAGTTTTCTGAAAAAAAAAAAAAAGAATAGATACGATTTTCACTTCCCCTAGTCTCATTTAATAATTCATATCTATTTAGTTACTCTTTGTTAAGTTTAATTTTTGTATACTACCGGTACTTTTAAAGTTATCGATTTATAAAAACACAGAATTTCAATAAATGATTATTTCTGAATATTCTTGCATTTCAAGTGAAAAGTTTGAAATAGGCCTGACGCTGGTTTTTCTTTTTCAGATGTCGAAGCCGACGTCAGATGTGTTGGGGAAGTCTTTTTTCAAAATCAACAAGTCTATCTTGAATTCCCCTTACAGTAACAGTAGGCAGGTAAGAAATTAAAAATTATTTATCCACTGTTTTTAAGCATAATATTAAAGTGATTTGAATCCATAGTTGAAAGGAATATTTATTTTTTGAAATCTCGACACAGTGAACTGACTTTCAGGTAATTCAAGTTGATTTGATGACATGGAGAAAAGAAGTTTAATATTATCAAAATGGTAGTTACGTAATTCGTATTAATATTATTGAACACCGATACACAAAATCAGAACTTCAGCCATGTTTTCATAGTTAGCACAGAAAATAAAAAAAAAAAAAAAAAACATATATACCAGTAATGAACTTACTTTATAATTAATGTTAAGGACAATAGAAAGTAGAAAAAAAAATATTTTAATCCTTTTCCAAACATTCAGAGCAGACTATATTCATATGCTTTAACCACATATTTTTCTTACATTGAAGACAAAAAACAGTTCGTATTTACATCTTTTACCCGTGGACAAACAGTGCAGCGCCCCTTTTTTAGCGGATTAATGCTCTTTTTAGCGAGTTAAGTCAATAAGGCTTATTTTTAGTTTTTTGTTAAGGTTCGGGAATTTTTATCTCAAAACACTGCGGCAGCAAAATTTTCTTTCCAATCTCCTCTAATAATCTCTGAACGCCTTCCAGTTTTTTTGTCAGGAAAAACCAAATGATAGGCAACAGAAACATAAATTCCAAAAAAGTTAAGTAGATAGTAAAATATTCGTAGGGGCCAACGGTTACATATTTGCGACACATATAAACTACATATTTCATCAGTGATATCACCACCTTTGGTCAAATTATAAAAATTCACTATTTCAGGTTTTATCACTCCAGGTTCGGTTTCTAATAAAGTATCTTCATTTTCATGCATAGTAGAGACAAGTAGAACGCTTTTTCTTTTTTACAAGCTTTTATTTAACTTGCAATGTAAAATGTTCGGGTGGAATCTTGCAACTCAATTTTGAAGCTGATGTCTTCAACCGATTGAGCTGAAATTTTGTATACACGTTTAGTTTGGATGACAATGCATGGTTTGATTATTTATATTCCAATATCATAATTAGTTAAAAAATTATTAATTAAAAACCTTTTGGTTTTCTTACTCTTGTTAGAAGTTTACTTTACCTCTCTCCACGAGCCTTCGTGGTTAGAGAAGTTGTCTTCAAATGAATTGCTCCGGAAACGAGCAGTTTTTAAAATTACTTTCATTTTCCTTCGAAAATTACTTCTTTTGATAATATTTAAGTTTCCACGTTCTTTCCTGTTTCTACAAGTTTTTATTTAAGTTGCAATGTAAAATGTTCGAGTGGAATCTTGCAACTCAATTTTGAAGGTGATCTCTTCAACCGAGTGAGCTGAAACTTTGTATACACGTTAAGTTTGGATGACAATGCATGCTTTGACCATTTATATTCCGATATCGCAATTAGTTAAAAATATATTAATTAAAGAAAAGTGTTCGGGTGGAATCTTACAACTCAGTTTTGAAGTTGATGTTTTCAACCGATTGAGCTGAAATTTTGTATGCACGTTTAGTTTGGATGGTAATGCATGTTTTGACCATTTATATTCTGATATCGCAATTAGTTAAAAATATATTAAAAACCCTTTACCCCTGTTAGCTTTTTATTCTGGCTAGCATCTTATCGGATTGAACTTAAAGAAGTTCCGACCTTTTTTAAGAACCCATCTTATTCTTTCTATCAAACTGAGATAAAAAAATAATTATATAATCGGAAATATCATTTATTTCATCACTATACGGTGTAATTCTTTTTTAAAAAATAATGATATTTTCTATTTGTAACGATTTTTTCTAAAATGCATTTTCATGAAAATCTTTTCTTAATCGTTCCGTATGAATTTTTTTTTCGTGTTAATGAATCGATATTCTGCATTAAAAAAGTTCAGGCTTTTCTTTATTAGAATCAGTCAATTTAAAAAATAAATACCGAAAACCTTTTTTTGTGTGATTTTTGAAAAAATACTCACATTTTGAGTAAAACACTTAAAAACTTCGTTATTTTTAAAGATAATCGCACAAAAATACTTTTTCGTTTGTAGAATAGTATTATCCAAATTCTGCACAAAGAATTAAAAAATTGGTTTAAAATTACTAATTTTTAAAAAAAATTGTGTTTTTCGTTTTTAGTATAGTACTATAGTAAAAGCAAAAAAAAAAAAAAAAAGTAAATAAAATAAAATAAGAGTTTTAATATTTTGATTAATTTTGCTTTGTCCATTGTTGTTTTGGTCTTACAGTGCTAATCCCCGTCCCCTATTATCCTCTTGTTGCGGCTCGAGTGAAATATTTATCATATGTACGTGGCCCAGCGGGAAAGAAGTTTGAGTACCCCTGAGCTAGCCTGTTTAAAATTAACCGGCAAACGACCTTGCCACAATGATGCGTTGAATGAGATGAATAGACTGAGAAACCCGTCCCAGTGATAGCTAAAAAGTAAAAAAAAAAAAACTTTTTTTAAAAACAAGCTTTTATTTAAATGCTCTAAAAAGAATAAAATAAACTTTTCGTTTAAAAATTTTTTGCTATCAACTTATAACGTCATTACACAATTTATGATATAAAAGTTTGTCGCAAGATTTTCCTGCGTAGATAAACAAGCAAATTAAATAACTTGATATGATTAATTTTAATTTTTAAACTGAGTAAATACGTGTACTTAAATCTCGCGACAAGCTTTTATATCATAAATTGTGTAATGACGTTATAAGTTGATAGCAAAAAAATTTTTAAACGAAAAGTTTATTTTATTCTTTTTAGAGCATTTAAATAAAAGCTTGTTTTTAAAAAAGTTTTTTTTTACTTTTAATTTATTCTACAATAAGAAACTGATGTCATCGGGTTTTTAAGAAGAAAGCCAAGAGTGGACGTGCAAGACTCTTGTTTCCTGATGAAGGATAAAGGGTATATCCCTTTTATTTTTTCCGAGTGTGTGTGCCAACCATTGTTAATTTCTTTTTTAACAATTCTTCTGCAAGTGATATAATAGTATACCAGTTATCACAAAAAAATCTTACGTCTAGAACTATATAATAGTTTGCATAAATGCAGAACAAAGTATAACGTAATCGGTCACGGGGTGTTCTCAGCACTCCAGATAAATATTCGAAGGTCATTACGTTCCAATCGTCCGAGCGAGTGATTGCATCGGACCAGAAGGTTCAATTACCTAAAATGCGCAGTTACAGAAAAAAACAGTGGTTCTGCGCATTCTCTTTGGAATCCTGGGAGGCTCTTCTTGTTGCTGGGTGTACAACACACCCCGCGCGTCTGATCCCTAGTTAAGATGTCAGCCAAAATCGGGAAGATTTTTTTGGATTGATAATTTTAACGATTAGCCATGGAAATTTTTGATTGTACCAGCATACCAGACATTGTGGCTGCGCTAGACAAAAAAGTGGTGGTTATAGTCAAGAACTCTTGGCTGGCGCGTTGTGGGTTCGAGTGCAAGAACCACCATGTATAGGGAGGGGGCTGACACACGTTAATGTCGAGTCCTTCCGTTGGCATGGTATGGTAGTTTGGAGAGGGGATGCTAGCTCAAGTATGTTCCCAATAGTTCACAAGTTACATACTATTTTAGATTTAGCCAATCGGCACAAAATATCCAGCGTGGTTTTAGAGAATTAAGATCAATTTCATTCCTCATTGAAAACTTTAAGAGAGATATCTCAAACGTTTTCGAAAACTGGCATGTTCAGACTATGGATGTAACAACTGTCTGTGATTGATTGTTTGCAAACGTCGCATTCTGAAGCCACATGAGAACTATTGGCGACGGGCCTCGGCATATTGAATCATGTTCAAGTGACTAGGAAGACACCTTCTTTCACATAATGCCGACAACCCTCGACAGATTTAAAGACCCACAACCACTCTACAGGACAGACCGTAAGTGGCACCAGGAGTCAAACCCAATTGCAGTGGACCCAATCGAAGCACGACAGAACTGAAACTTTAACTTTTATCGCACTTTATGTATAATATTAGATGGAAATTATTTCCCTTTAAATTTAATTAATGATTTTCAGGAAATGTGCATCATATCAGTGGAGTCTCTGATAAATAGATTGGATTTGAATGATAAACATCTCTTGAGCTAGTGAGCACTATCAACGATAAACTTTCGCATAATTATATCACGATCCTCCTCTTAGTGACGGGACTTCTCACTCCATTTTCCAATTGCATAAGGACTTTGTGGTACAATTCTAATTAACATTTAGCAGCCTAAAATATTCTAAAAGACATTCTGGTTATTTCGAATTAACGCAACATGAAGGCAGTTGGTTATGGACAGAATCAAAGGACGATGACAAATTATTCTTTATTAACGTCGCATTTTGAAGTTATACGAGTGCTATTTGTGAAAAATCTCACAATTTTGAACAATAATAAAGTAGCGAGGATATTTGATCTTGAGAAGATTTCTCTCGCACACACACATAAAATGAGGTCGGAGAAACCCGATAACGCACGACTGTTCGTATCAATCCGCACAATGAATCGTTACTGAAATTGGATTCGACTGGTTGGTTTTATTTGTCACAAGGGGTGGAGGGGAAAAATATGTGCATGTAAAAAGATGTTCGTATATCGAAAAGGGAAATGAAGTGATAAGGAAGGATCGCTAGCACATCCCGAAGCGGGTCTTCAAGACTAAACAGAAACAACGTCGACCCTGAGTTCGCGATCATAAACACTCGGCAACAAAACGGTTCATGAACATCGTGTGGACGTGAATGCAATTGCCACCTAGAATTCAGCATTCATTACAATTGCAAATTTTAAGCGCACTTATGTTTTTTTTTTAATAAATACATCACATATTTATTAACACATTTGTACTTAATGTATAAATAAATTTCTGTACATATACCTGCAAGGTATCCGTTTAAAAACTCAACGAATCCCATCCGAACATTCTTAAATAAACAACGGACCCTTTGTTTTACACGACTCTTTTAGGTTTCCGTTCGCTGTCACCTAGAGCAAGGATGCTATGTCCTTTTGCCAACAACATTTGAACCTTGTCAAGAAGCCAACTACACTCTCCGGGTCCTCTCTACCAAACCCATTCGAATGAAACTTCTAGACTGTGTGCCCAGTTCCATGAAACCAGCCATCATCCAGGCCCCCACTACAAACGACAAAGTCAGTTCATACGAAGCAGTCTTCTTGCGATTGGCAGACGAACACAAAACCATTTCCGCATTCGAGCTTTTGGAACTTCTAGAAACTTGCCTGCCGAACGGTAAGCAATTTTCTGTAATATTTCCTTTAAAGAATTACTACAGTTTTAAAATTCACGATTATTTTCATATAAAGCTGTCCTATTGATATGACTTAAGTACATTCTTTTTAAATAGAAAAGTTCTATAAACATTCACATCCCATCCGAGAGATCGTATTACACAACTCATTTTTTGCCTGAAACGTTCCATTTTTTCTTCAGTAAAATGTATTGTATTTCTTCTCCCACGCTGTAATGTTAAATGCTTTTCACTGTATATGTTTAAGGGGGGGGGGGAATTGACAATACAATCTGCGATAACCTGGTATATTCAGCGTAAGTGCAACATTGAGACGCTGTTAGTGAAATTGCACAAATTATCATTATAATCTAAACGCACTATTATTTTTTTTAACAACAAAATGCTAAGATTTTTATGAGAATACAAGATAAATTTGGATCTTTAAGATAGTGAATGAAAAAAAAATTCATTTTTAAAGTTCTTAAGGTATCTGACTACGTTCGGAACAATGATTTTGCAAAAGAGTACAAACGAATATATATATATTTAATATTTAGTGTCACTTAGCACAGTATACACGTAAAAAATTGTTTTAAGAATATTATTGCAATAAAAAATTATTTAAATGTGTTATTTTGACAAAAAGTAACATTGAATTACCTATTTTCAAAACATTCTTTTATGAAGAATGCTTCTATAATAAATAATATTTTGCCTATATATTGCCAAAACTTCTCCAGAGAGCCTGAACTAGATTTTTCAATAAATTAGCTTTATTTTCAGAGTTAATACAAATTAAAGTAGTAATCAGTGATTTTTTGCTAAATTTTTTCATTCATTTTAAATATAGATAAATCTCCTTCAGAGTTATATATTTTAAAGTACTAGTTCAGGTTCAATACAGAAGTCTGAGCTATATACAAACAAAATATTATTTGTACAGAATCATTTTTCATAAAAGGAAAATGTTTTGAAAATAGGTAGTTCTATGGTCATTTTTTGCTGAAAAATATCACCATTAAATAATTTTTCATTATAATAATATTTTTAAAACAATTTTAATACATTCATGTATTCTAATCTAAGTGACACTAAGTATTAACAAAAATATTTGTTCATGTGCTTTTGAAAAATTACGGTTCTGTGAACTTATAAAAACCATAAAACTGATTACAATGATTTGAGAACAGTTTTGATAGAATAGCACTAAATTTTAGCTACCATTTTATGAGACATTTTATCTTGGAGAAAAAAAAATCATCACCTAAAGTTATTTCGCTTTTCAGCTGAAGCTGTTCTACGGTTGTTGATTTTTGTATACAAAACATAAGAAAAAAGATGAAATTTTTCAAACATATAATTTTTTTTTCCACAGATTATGTCAAAAGTTGTGCCACATTGGAAGTTTGCAGACAAATCATATTGGCTTTGGATGTATCCTTTTAAATACAAATACAAGAAATATTTCCTTTAAATATATTTGTACAAGAATGCAGAACCTTTTTTCATTGCTTCCTTAACGAATTATAACAGAAAAGTGGCAGTGGAAGACTTAAATATCAGGACTATAAAAATCTCATGTGCAGTTTAAAGTTATGGCAGGTATGAAAAAAGTGCTAATTTATCTGTCTCCTACAAACTTCTTTTTTTTTTTCTTTACTAACATTTTTCTAAAACTTTTTTTTTTTTAATATTATCAAAAATTTCAGAATTGATTCTTATAGAAAAAATACAATGTTAACTACAATATACAGGGACTGTGATTAAACTACATTAACTATTCAAGAATTTATTCCACAAAAATAAATAGTAACACATAGTTATAAGCAATAGTAAACTTCTATTGCTTTAAATTTTCAGACAATATTTAGAAGCCACAGTCGAGGATCATCAGGAATCTTAAGAGCAGAAAAGCTGAGGAGTGCCTTAATGGATGTTGGTATGTAAACAAATCAAAATTGATTTCTAATATAACTATAACATTTCCAAATTTCCATTTGGAAAATTTTACAATAATATTGAAAACGAAAACAATGTGAATTTCAAATTTTTGTGAAGCAAATTACATTGTTTCCCCTGAAATACATTAGAAACTTGCATTTGAGAAATCCAACAAAACTTAAGCACATCAAATATGTTTGTTTGACCAAAATTAAACAAATTTTATTTACAGGCAATTTATTTACAAATTTTTTCGTTTAAAACAATCAAAGAAATGAGATATAATTCAAAAGAAGTTTGAATGTAGATAATTTGGCAATTTATAATCAAATAAAAAAATATATATATAAAAAAAAAACAAGTATAACACAAAACTAGACTGTATAACAAACTGCTTTACTTTCTTAGTAAATTAAATAACATAATACATAATTTGTCTTAGTTTATTAAACATTTTAAAATATTAACAATTCTATAATACTTGATTTTTTTTTAATATCTAAATATAACCAATAAATAAAATTGATTCACAGGATATTACCTACATAAAATACCCCCCCCCCCCACACACAAAAAAACACCTATTGTATTGCATAAAATCAAATTTTGTAAACTCTTATAAAGATAAATGTAAATCAATAGTCATTGAAATTGTGAAACAAATATCAGAATTCAAAACAAATAAAGTACACATACACATAAACATGAGTCACAATAAGTTATAAATAACACATTTATAAACGATATTTCATATATATGATCATAAATTAAATATAATAATTACACGTATATGTTATTTTATCATGGACAAGGAAATGATTAAATTATGATGCATATTAACATATTTTATCATTTTAAAATTTCGTTTTATTTTTTTGAGGTGAGCCAAACTATGGATCAATTAAATAAATTGTAGCATAT
The DNA here is from genome assembly GCA_019973955.1 of Trichonephila inaurata madagascariensis. NCBI lineage: Eukaryota > Metazoa > Arthropoda > Arachnida > Araneae > Nephilidae > Trichonephila > Trichonephila inaurata. Next base: position 1,705,297 of record BMAV01019239.1, read on the forward strand.
TATAAAAGAATAAATGTTCCCAATTAAAATTTGAATTCCAACAATAATGCATTTTATTTATTAAAATTCAAAATTTGGCCAGCAAATTTTATAATATGTAATGTATAAAAATGAATACTTTGTAAACATCACAATTATTTTTCTCAGCATTATGAAAACAAATTTTCTCAAACTTTTAAATATACATCTTAACACTTTTTAGATTAAATATGATTCTAACTTAAACTAAAAATATAATTAAATATTTACAAAATGTTATTCTTCTAAAATTATATCACAGAAAAATTATAAATGAAAATGCATAGGTGAATCAGCATTTTAATACATATTCTTTAAATCTAAATAACATAAATTTAGTATATGTTAATATATTGAAAATAATACTTCTATTAGAAAAAATACATATTGATAATACTTCATAAACAAATGAATAAAAGAGGAAAAAATTCTTTAAAAACTCATAAAATTAATCAAAGTTAGCAGATATTTATAAACATTACATAAATATACAAGATGAAAACATTTGATGCAACAAGATAAGCACATAGTTGAACATAAAGATCACTTCAAAGAATAATAATCACAACCTTAAATATCTTAATCTTTTTTGCACAATAATTATTCATCTATAAAAAAAAAACAATTGTAAAAAAAAGCATTCTGAAAGCACAAATTATCACATAATCTGAGAAATACTTTCAAGATGAAATATAAATGTTTCAAATATATAAATATCATCACAAATGCTGAGAGTAACTTTAAAAGAATAAATAACATAGTTTCTTTAAAAGTTTACCTTTCTGTGAACAAATTGTATAATTTTTCAATAATTTTACATCAGGAAAGGTTTGTTTGTTAAAGGTTTTTTCTGTATTCAATCAAAACTGTACCACCTATTATAAAAATGGTTCACTGATGAAAGCTTTGAAAACTTATTAAAAAGAATGAAACATTTTTTCATTCAACACTGAATTTCACAATTGTTGGGAACAGATTATATTTTGTATTTTTTCTTAAAATGTTTTTATCCTTAATATATAGATTAAATATTAATACATTGTAAATATTTGAGAATCAACCTGTAATTTAACTCTCTTGTTAAATTTATAGAATGGCTCACATTTATTCATTAACATAACACAAAAAATATTCTAGATACATATAAAATATATGGATGGATAAATTTGGACATAACTATGGTTTTTAAGAAATTAGTTAAGCTACTATATGTACACTATCCTATTCTTAATTTGTTTGTACCAATTTTCTATAAAACAATTTGAATACTATACTAATTATTGCATATTGTTACTGGTTTCCAGGGAAGGACTTTGCATTTTTTTTTTCCCAAGACAAAATCAAAAACACAGCTATTTCAGATCTATGAAAATGAAATATTTACCACTTGATAACTACAATGAAACCTAGGGAGATACATATTTTTTCAAAACTGTAAACGTTTATAATTTAGTAGAGAATACCTCAGTTTACACTTGAATATCAAAATCAATAATACTGTATGGTAGTATGTTGTTTAAATTTTTTATACCGCCTTAGAAAGTCATGGTACTGTAGATAGTAATTTCTTATATATAATTACTACTTCTGTTTTCAAAATTTGTAGATGAAAACTCATTTCACAAGTATTTGTAAACATTTCAATCTGACGAAAAATTTAGAGGTTTATTGATTTAAGAGTTAAAGAAAGTCAGAAGTAAATACTATTCAGTATAAAAATTTCGGTACATGTACTTTTTTGAAATAAAATTGTATGATCTCCAACAGGTTTTCAAGTGAATGTAGATGCACTGTCATTGCTTGTGCTGCGATACATGCGGAAAGATGGTACATTAAGGTTTGGTGATTTTGTCCTTTGTATACTACATTTAATGGTAGCATTTGGTAAGTTTGATCTCCCTCTGTTTCAATTTAAACTTAGAATAATTAAGAACACTCAATTCAACTATTTGAAGAAAAAAATACTTCACATTCATTAAAAATGTGTATTTTGACAGGGACATTTGAAAAAAAGGATTTGTTGCAAAATGGATTTGTAAAGACAACTTTATCTGAAGTAAGAAACTTTTTTTTCACATCTCTATTAAATGTATATATTTTGCTCCTAAGTGATATGCTTAACATAAATTGAGTTACAACGCTGCACAACTAATGTATGACAAAAACAGATTGTCATTAAATTTAATTTTTTTAAAGACAATAAATGTATGAAAAAGTACCAATATATTAAAAAAGCAACTAAATGTATGATTTATGAATTAGCACTCCGTATACAAATATATGTGTTTTAAACTTCAAAATATTACCTTTTGCATACCTAAAATGCAAGTTATAATTCAATATTAAGTATGAAGATATTTCTAAAATAATACACGCAAAAATAAAAAAATTCAGTAAAAAATGAAAAAAATAATTCAGATATCCATCTGAAGTCATTCAGCATTTTTTTTTTTAAATGAATTTTTATTATATTTGTATGATATAAAACCTTTTCTCCTGTTTTATAAATCAAATTTTACTATTAAATTAAATATCGAATTATACTACACTGAAAATAACATATCAGTGACAGATTAATTTATAGTTAATACAAAAGCATAAACTTATTAAAAAACACTGCTATTTCATCTCTAAAATTTTGTTATTTTCTTAGGTTTAAGGAATAATCATAAATTCTCTTTTACAGTGGCTCCAAGCTTCTCTACAGTGCTAAAGAAATACAACCGTAAAAAGAATTGCCAATTCACCTCATTAGGAATATATTTAAAAATTCATCTTCATTGTCATAAAATATACAAAATAAAATTATTTTTTTTTTAATATTTACTCATAATTTTTTCTTAGGAGAAAGCTCTGTAGATGTATAACACAATTTAAATAACACTTCCAGCCAATAAATTAAGCAGGTTTAACATCAACTAATACACGAGTATATAATGGATATAAATCAGTTGACAAGATTTTATAATCCAGTGTGCTCAAACCATCTCTTTCCATACGTTCCTTAACAGTTTTAAGCAACAGGAACCTGAAATAGGAATATTTAAAGTAATTTTACACAAAATAAATTATTTGAATCATTACTATATATTTAAATGTATAGATGCAATATTAAAAACGAAATCAAATTTATACTGATATCAAAAGCTATTTGATTGTTTATTAACCTCATATTTTAAAGAAAAATGAGAACTAAGGGCAATTTTTATAACTACGTAATTTTGAACAGCAAAGTTATGTGGATGACACCCAAGCTGTGTGTGTGTGGTACCTTATTCTCTAAATTTTCGAACCACATGGTATGAAGATTTTGAGCCTCAACAAATACAATGTGCTCAATTCCTCCATACAGTAGGTAGGATTGACTACTACTATTGACTGCTATGTGACTACCATGAAAGTTACACAATGAACATAAACACATTTTTTAAATGGAAAACATTCAATCAAAATTAATTTCAGAATTTCACAAAGCTGTACTTTAAAAAATTGACAAACATACCTGTGTTGATTAGGAATTTCCTTTTTATGAAACAGCATAGTAAACCTAGATATCTCTGGAGCCCAACGTCTCACTTTTAATTGTTTGGCTTTAAGTCTACAGAAATAAAGGAAAAATGTTATACTCTCAAGGATTATTTGAAAGTTTATATCAGAAGGGTGGAATTTCTTTTCATGCCGAATCACACCATTACGTAATTTTTGACTCAATAAAATTGTAGAATTTGAAGCACAAATTTTTTTTCAAATTAGAGAAATTTTAATTATTTTTATGTATATGTAATTAAAGTAATATTTTGTTATAAAACTTAAAAAATATGAATGCATATTTTAAACAAATTTTGATAAACAATATGTGTATTATTTTTCATATTACTTAAATCTAATTGGCATTAGACAAAAAAAAAATCTTCATTATCTGGAGGAATTAAAGCACTTTCTTATCACATGAGCAAAAGTAATAGTAGCAGATTTCAGAAATATATATAAAGAAAATAAAAACTTTATAGTTAATTTTTTCTTTTAAATGTTACTTCATCAAAAAGTAACATCAAATATTTATTTATTTTTTAATTTATAGCATGTTATAAATAGAACATTGACATTTAACACTAAATATTTTCAGAGTTACAAAAAACATTATTAATGATGCTCATTTATGTTCAAAATTTGATTCGTGTACACAATTTCTGAGATGTAGTAAATGAATTTTCAAATGTTATTCAGAAATAAAACTGGTTCAGCAAAAAAAAAAAATCAGCTTTCCAACCAATTTCAAAAAGTGTTGCATAGTTAGTAAGCAAAAACTTATATACACTCTATAACAAAAAGCGGCGCACCAAAAACGAGTTGTCCAATAGAAACAAAAATTTTGGTGGGTAGAAAGATTACGTATAGAATAATAAATAAATGATTAAAATTGAATGATTTTTTCAGAGTTACATAGTTACAAAGTAACGAGCTCAATAAGAAGTTGACCCTCCTCTAGCCTGGATGCAAGCTGCCACATGACGTGACAAAGAGTGATAAATCACCCTGATGGTCTCCTGTGGCATTTATTGCCAAATTTTCTCTAATTGTCAGGCCAGGTTTCGACCGATATGATGAGCAATTCTCCGATTTGCCCAACCTCCCTCTTTCAGTTCAATGATATGACCTCTTTCAAACTCTGACAGTTGCTCGTGATGAATTCGAATCCTATGGCGATGCATTTTTTCAGTTGTTCAAAGGTATCCTAAATCTCAATGCAACAGAAATTTTCACCATCAGATTGAGAATCGCTTTTTATTGACACCTGCTGAGTGCGCAGTTCCGATGTGCTGTAGCTCTCACTATTCATTAGTTGGACACCAAATTTTAATCATTTGCATGGTGGTTGAAATTTCTTTGCATACGAAATTTCATTACAATCGGGCAACTATTTCTTGATTAAAAGATCTCATCTAAAATCAAACGAGTATCTGAAATATTTAACAGTTTTTTTCCCCCTCCACAAGACTTTCTAAGCCTTTCTTAACAAACGATCAATAATTTTTTTTTTCAATTTTCAGAGCATGAAAAAAAATTCATAAATGTAATACTATTATGATAAACATTGTAATGAACATACTTTGTAACATTCCACAACTTCCAAAAACTCAAAATTTAATGCAAGCAATTTCCTTCAACAGGCATTGGCTCCATGATTAAACACTTTGGAATCTGTACCAGACGTACTCTTCTTCGGATATTTAATCTTTCTTGGAAATCCGGCAAACTGCTGACTCTATGGAAAAAATCAATTATTATCCCGATTCTGAAACCTGGAAAAAATGCAGCCTGTTGCAAAAGCTACCGTCCCATTTCACTAACCAGCACTCTGTGCAAGTTAATAGAGGATTTTTCACGCTAAAATCATGAGATGGCTTATTGAACATTATGTTCTACACTTTTACCAAACAGCTTTTAGAGCTGGGCACAGCACTGTTGATCAGCTCTTCTACCTCGTCCAATCAGTCCTTGATGGATTAGAAGAAAGACCACACAAAAAAAACCCACTGCTGTCTTCTTGGACCTGTCCGCAGCTTTTGACCATGTCTGGAGACACAAACTCATTGAGGTTCTTCACCGCTCGGGAATCAAAGGCAACTCCCTGCTCTGGATAAATGACTTCCTGAGACACAGGAAATTTGTAGTCCGATTTAACTGAAGTTTTTCTAAGTCACATAGATCTTGGGCTGGTGTCCTGCAGGGATTTGTTATAAGCCCTCTGCTTTTCCTAATGTACATGAACACCGTGCATTGCCACATTACGGGTGGAGTAAAAATTGCCTGCTATGCGGATGACATTGTTATTTGGCACTCACACACAGACCTCACAGTGAAAACATTTTAAATGCTAACCTCCTTGATATCGAAGACTAGGCTAATGATCTCAAGCTTCTTATCAATCCAGAGAAATCCAAATTATGTATTTTCTCCACAGACAGAAAGAACTGACAATCCTTCAAACCCAATATCAAGATCCACAACTCCTCAGTTGAACAAATCACGCACCCCAAATATCTTGGAGTTTTTCTCGATGTAGAACTCAGATTTACTTAACATATTGAATCGGTCTCTCAAGGAGCTCTGAAAAAACTTAACATCTTGAGGAAACTCTGCGGCTCTTCTTGGGGATCCAAACTGAAGACACTCCTCCATACCTATACTACCCTTATCAGACCAATCCTAGAATATGCATCACCAATTTTGGCCGCGGCATCTTCCACCTCGAAAATGGACTCTGTTCAATACAGAGCCTCCAAAATTATTATTGGAGCCGTCTCTTCGACGAATAATCTTAAAGCAGAGACTGAATGTGGCTTTCTCCCACTGGATAATAGGCGAAGACTTTCCATTGTTAAATTCACAAATAAAATCAGAAGCAGTCATGAACAACATATCTCTAGTGTCACTTTTCGCAACTGGACGGCGAAAACCAGGCTTAAACGATCTTCCACGCTACAACTCGACCAAACTATCAGAGAAGTCATCGGTCTGCTGCACTTGTCCCTGGACATCATCCGGGAACCGTACGATACATTAAAGCCACCCTCTTCTGTACAGATCAATTTGGCCCTGCTAGAACCTTGTACAAAGAAAGAGACCATTGAAACGATCAAGCGCAAAGGTTTAGAGACTATTGCTCACTTTGCGAAGCCTCATCTCATTACAGCCTACACCGATGGTTCTTCGGATTCCTATTGTGACAGGGGAGGATCTGGGATCTACATCTCGTACCCAGATGGCTCAACGTCAAGGCATAAACTACCAGCGGGGGTGATTGCGTCCAACTTTACAAGCGAACTTGTTGCCATAAAAGAAGCTCTGACTATTTATCTCACCTGGACATCTGCCAACTTCTCTGAAGGCATCATCCTGTTCTCGGACTGCAAATCTACCCTAGAGGCACTGCGCAAGAAAACACAACAAACCTTGTCCAAACAATTAACATTCTCCTGAAAGAAATTACTGAGAAGTACAAGTCTTGCACTCTCCAGTGGATCCCGGCACATGTTAACATTGAGGGTAATAAAGCGGCCGACGTTTTAGCCAAAGAGGCAAGAAAAATCAATCCATCGCCACTGGCAACAACATTTTTTTATGCCAATGCCGAAGCAAAACGGAAACTCTGTCACAACTCCAAAGAGAAATTTTCACTCCCTGAGCTTAATTATGACAGAGCAATTACAACAACCATCGCACGACTTAGGACGGGACACCTCAAGGGAATGAAGATCCTCCCTGATGGTTCAAGAACGTTCCCGAAGTGTAAACACTGCCCAGATATACAACTGGATCCCACACACGTCCTGAGCTGCCCTTCCATCTCGGCAGCCCTCTTCAACATTGACCTCAACTGCACCGGGGAGACCCTCTACTTGGATAAGGCCAAGAATGTGGCTAGAGCGGTGCTACACGCCTTCGAGCCTATTTAATAACTTTGAACTTGTCTGACAACAACAACAACTATTTCTTGGTGCGCCCTTTTTTTGTTATAGAGTGTATTTACAATTACTTATCAGCCTTTAAACTAAAACAATAAAAGGAGCGATAGGGTGAAAAAAGTAGCAAAAAGATATTCATATCAATATTAACAGAGCAGTAGTCAAGGGGATGAAAATAAAAACTCACCACAAATTTTTTAAAACTAAAATTCAAGACAAAATATAATTGTTTTGTGCTTTTATGTTCTGAGATTCTTTCAATTGTTCATGGCTGTCATTTCTGATGTAATCTTTTCTCATACTCAAAACATTTTTTTGTTTTTTGTTCTGTTCTTCTAGTGTACCATATAATTTCTTTGTATAGAAAGTACAAGATAATGTTCATCTGATTACTCAAATTTAAAATATTTTTGTGCAAATAGAATGGATTTTCAGTTTCATGCAAAATAACCACAAAGTTAGTTTCCTTAGGGATGTAAGATACTATTATACTAGAATATTGCTTAATAGAACAAAATACCATTCTTATTCCTAAATAGAGGTCGATACCATCTAGGAAATCTATCTAGAAAATTATCCTCTCCCATTTTCTCATTGTACATCTTTACAAGATTTGGCTAAGAAATATCAAGTTTCCTTTTGAGCCGTTTAGAGAAATCTTACCCAAAACACGTGAAGGTAGAATAGGTAAAAAAATATCTTCATTTACATCTTCATGAGTCAAACATACACTTTCTTCTGGAGATAGTTGACATACATCAATACAATAAGCAGCAAAAATAATCCAGAGCTTTTTATAAAGCCCGGAATAGTTTCTAATGTGTGTGTGTGTGATATCAGTGTTATTGTATCAAGTAACTCTCTAAAGCAATGCCAAACTACTAGTAAATACACAAGCTTTTCTGCAGTAGTTACAAATGATACACATCAAATGCATCAGGAATGAGTAAGAGGAGGGATAGAGGGAAATTGAGAAATATATAATAATTTTTAACATTAAAAAAATCATATGAAACATTCAACTTTCTTACATAACAGCATAAAAAAAATCTTTTTAAGATAGCTTATAGTCTAACAACTAAATGATCATTTTTTTATTACTCTCATTTAATTATCAAATAATTAGACAAATTTTAAATTTTTTATGAATTTTTTTCCTTGACAAAATTTTTTTAAGACTTACAAAAAATTCTGATATTTTCATCATAACACTATTTATTTTAGCAACAATTCCTTGATACTAAACAATTAATATCTAAATCTTCTTTTGACATAATTCACATGAGACTTAGAAATAAAATTGTATACTTCAGAAAATGTTTTAAAATGATTTTCAACTTATGTTCCATAAGTGTTTGAAAGGTTAAAAAAAATAATCCAATGGTTTTCCCAGTGCATTATAATTAAAACTATTAATAAAATCGAAACTAAATATAAAGTTTTTTTCCCAAATCAAAAACAATGGGAAAGTATTTTCAAGAAAAATTTACATGAAATTAAACTATATTTAGATCAGTCCTGAAACTCAAAAGAATACTTAATCACCTCTGGATACTTTCTTTTGTGTTAGAACTTATTTAAATTATTGAAAATTAAGCAATTATTTGCCATTACATCAATTTTTTGTTATATTTCAATTACTTTAATATTTAATTTTTCAGAACTTTAACTGATCTTGATCATAAGAATTTTTGTTATTAATTTTAAAACTACTAGCACTTGTAATATCTGTTTTGCAACATTTTTTTTAAAGTTTTCTTTTAACAGAAAATATACAAAAAAATTTGATTACTTGACCTTATTTACATGCATAATCATTTTATTATAATAATAATAATAATAAACATTTGCAAGACTAAAACATTACTAAGGAGAATGAATGCAATGATATTAAATAATAAAGGGAGAGAAAAATTGCATTTCTTATGGGAAGACTAGCATAAGTTTTTGCATACCATTTACAAGATTTTTTCCCTAGAAAATTGAAATAAATATACGAGTTACTTCTACATTAAAAAACGAGAGCTTCGCAATAACACAATAATCTTAGCTAACAATAGAGTGAACAATAACAATAGAGTGAGAAAAATAGAAATTAATGAAATTAAAAATATATTAAACCCTAAGAGACCAAGAAAACATTCAAGTTTTTATTTAATGAAAGGATATTTACTTCTTTTATAAAAATTTATCATAATTAATTATTTATTTTGAAAATGTATCAAAAACTAATAGCACAAGAGAAAAATGTGAAAAAAATAAAACATTAAAATAAAATGTTCCATGGTGAAGTCATCTATGTAAATGATAACATAGAATACATTTTTTTATAAAAAAAATATTCACTTGTGGGTAAAAATAAATTACACATCTATCTAAACTTGCCAAAGTTAATTTTAAAGGCAAAAAAAAAAAAAAAAAGTTGATTTCATAAATATTTTTGACTACCATTAATCTATCACCATGTACCCTAATTTAAAATAAAAGCGTATATATCTTCACACTTATATTATTTCACTTCAGCTATTTAATTATAGGAAAAAATTCAGTCAAAATCAGAGAAAATACTATAATTATATTGTTAATTAATTAATTTTTTTTACAAGAACAACAGTATTTGAAATGCAAAACAAGTTATTTTTATGTAACATACAAAATATTTCTTTAACAAATATTATAATACAAAAGAAAAGAAATTAAATTTTAAAAATAATGAGATGAATACAAAGGAATTCTTTTCCTTAAAAATCATCTTAAAAATGGTGGAAATGAAATAATCAATAAGCAAATTAATTAATAAATTATAATTTTTTTATTGAAATTCCTTCATAAAATAAAACACCTTAATATCAAATAATAAAAAAATATTTTTAAAATTTCAAACAAAATCAGTGGCATACTCAGTATGGGGTTTATGGATTCAATTCTTATCCATTTTTAATTTTTAGTATAAAGATTATACTTCAGTGCTTTCAACTATGTATTTTTTAAAACGTAAACTCTTTTGCCATAAAAAATTATTCTGAGTAATCTATAGAACAAAATAATTATATTTTTCTAGAAAAGGATTAGTCAAAACAAACAAAAACTGTACAAAATTAGATGCAGATTAATAATTTTGCATAAAAAAAGGGGGGGGGGAGAGAAAATTGCTTTTTGAACAACATTCAATTGTATGTAATAGTTAAAAAAAAGTTTAAAAATATATTTTTACAAAAAATTTCTATTTTACTTAATACATTGAGAATTTGCCATTAGCTACACAGGTGAAAACATATTTTTTAAACATAAATTTTGGCACCACACTATGAAAATAAAAATTAACCTTAAAAAAAAATCCAAACTTTTTAATGAAATAAATGAAAAATCTAAAGTTTTATAATATTTTTTTAAAGCTTATGACAAAAATAATTATCATAAATGAAAACAATTCTTCACAATATTTTAAATTAAGAAAAAAAAATTAATTTGTGCATCAGAAAGGCACAGAAATATTGACTAAATAATTTATTGCTAATCTAATTTAATCAAATGAAGAAACTATATATGTCATTTCATTTATTTTTAAAAATAAGGAATGCAATGATACCTTTCATATAGATCATCATCCTCACCACCCCAGCCAAAATACAGATTGGAGTATCCGTTGACATAGGAAAATTGTTCCTTTGTAAATGCTACTACACCACCAAACAACTCAGGATAGGGTAATCTGCAATCAAAATTAAAATACAATAACAAAAGACTCTTCTTTTAAAGTATATTTTTGACATATTTAAAATACTAATTACATAATGAAGAAACATTACATATTAAATATAATGTAAATTTAAGCACACATTGGATTATTGTTTCAAAGAAATAAAGATAGAATAAAACTAAAATAAAATAAAGATAGAATAAAATTTACATTTTCTCATTATTTATATAATACTGCTTAAAAAGTTCATGCAATGAAAATCGTTTAACATGAAACTGGAGGACCAGACTATTTTTTCATGTTAAAGAATATGGAAAAAAAAAAAAAACATATATTCAACAAAATTAAGTTTATTAGAGTACATTTTATTTACATATAATTATATATATATGCATGTCTTTAATAACTGAAACAAAAACATTCACAAGAACTTATTGAAATTTAATACAAAATTTTCGAGTTTTTTTGAAAAACATAACATTGAGTTCTTTGAAAATAATCTGATACTTTTCTTTCCATAGTCATTTTAAGAATCAAATTGTCAACAAATTGCTTGATATCATCCATCTTGTCATTCATTTCACTATTGCAATGTGCATCTATCTGCGCATACTTTTCATGATGTTCCTCATTTCGGATGACATGAAAACTTTAACTGCAGTATTCATTTCATTTTCATCATCGGAATTTGTATCAATGATATTTTTTGATATTAACAAATTCCAAAATATCTTTGTGTGCCATAATTGGGGTTGTATACACATATTATCATCCTTTACTGCAATGAATTCTTCTTGATACAATAGGACAGTCCAATAATACAGAAAATTTTCAAACATTTCAGTTTAGCGATTTTTGCTTTGTGTTAAGAGGAGGGGAGGGATGAATGAAAATACATAGTAGTTTGTTGGGAACGTTGTATTATTTCATGTTAACCGATATTTTGTCTTAAGCATTTTCTTGTTAAATGTTTTTCACTGTATTTATTTGCTCAAAAAATACTTTGAATCATACATGAACAAATGCAAGATACAGATTTGTAACCAGTTATCTAACATGGATTCCCTTTTGAAACAAGCTTGAAGTTGCTTATGGTGTTATTACAAATTTTAACCGCCACCTTCTTACAGTGGAAATATATGTTAATGAGAGTGGCCATATAAAGTGAATTGAAGTAGTGATGAGAGAAGATAGTAACAGCAAATTGCTGATAATTAGATAGTGTTATGGAGATTATTTCCAGCACTTCCAGTTTTTAATTGGAAAAACTCTAAGTTTTATTCATCTGATGCATTACATGATTGTATCTGAATATTATTACAAGTTTCAATTAACCTGCATCACTCCCCCTAGTTCAGTCAAAAACCTATTTAATACTTGTTTTTTATCCATGTGTTTTGATCTTTTTACCTTTACATCTTTGATGCATACAATTGAGTCAGATTTGAGCAAAGATTTTTTAGGAGAGATTCTTCAGAGTAACCAACAGTCTGCGGGGCTTGCGGCACAGATTTTATAAATCATCTACATACATTATTCCTTTGTTATAAAATGAAAAATGTATAATATCTTTGTCCAAGGTTGCGGGTTTCACACTGGCCAATGTTGGTGGATTTTCATGATACAGAAAATCAACAGTGGCCATATTGTATGATTATATAGCATGTAAAAGATCCATAGAGTGTCTGTTTGGCAAGAGTGCTCTTGGCAAAATTAAAATCCTAGTGCAGAATCATTTCGCCAGAACTCCGGTGCCTCCCTCCGGGGAAGAAACTGGGCATCAAAATTACTTGTGGTACTTGCTCGCCTATATGGTGCCGCATTACAAAAAAAAGATAAGGCGGTCATTGTGTTATGTAGTCACATCTATATATACACCATTTACCAAAATTTTACCATTTTTAAGTTATAAATTTTCTTTTTTAATTAATTGAAATATTTAACAATTTTATTTATTTATTTATTCTTTCTTTTTTTATTGAAAAACAAACATACTATTTAGTTGCTACAAATAGCTAAAATACAAGGAATTTTTATTATGTAGCAGTATGTTTAATAGTACTATGTAGCTGTAATTATGTTTTATCATGCATAATCTAAATTTATAATTTGAGATTTGTAATATAAATAAACTTTTTCCTAAACGATTACAGTGCTAGGATGATCTGATGCTTTAAGAAATGAAAAATGATGGACAAATTTAATTTTGGGGTTTTTTTCAGATTATAATAGTTATTCACATAAATTTAATTAAAATTAAAAAAAAAATTTATTGGCTGACAAAAACATATATAATCTCCAATATTTCAGATACATTTTTATATATATATATAAAAATTGCATTAGATTTTATGATTGCATTTGAAATTTTTTTTAGAAAAATACGTTACATGATTTTTTTACTATTTTATGAAATTTACAGATTGTAATAACATGGTTTTCCAGAATCAAAGATTACCCTTCATATTTAAAATAAAATGCATACTTTACAATCTAGAATGAAATAGCTTATTTCAGGGAGAGAAGTAAAAAAAATTTAAAAAGCAGAAACAATCACCAAACCAAGATTTCTTTTTGTTTGGAAAAATCCTTGAAAGTGAAAAGTAACTAGTTACAAATAAATTTTTAATTCTTATTATTACAGGGAGAAAATAAAATAAAAATAAAAATGAAGTATTATATCTAAGAATAATACATGCATAAAGATGACTATGGAAAAAGATAATAGCTCAATAAGGATTATTATAGCACACACAAAAGAAAAATATCGGGTTGAGTAAAGAGTTTTCCGCCAAGGGGAGATATCTCGGCACCAACAACGGCTGTTCTCATGGTAAATAACTTTTCTCCAAACAGGTTTTTGCATTATAAATCTGAAAGTTGGAACTGTATGACAGCCTATGTTTGTCAAAGCTTTATTATCTTGTGCACCCAAAAGTGTTTAAAATGGAGCTATCACGTCATTAGATCAGAATGTTTATTTACTACGAGTTCCAAAATAAACTCAATGCAACTGAATGTCACAAAAAAATGTGTGAAAGTTAAGGTTTCAATACTGTTTCTTATGATGCAGTAAAAGTTTGGTTTCAAAAGTTTAAAGCCATGAATTTTTACAGTGAAGATGAACCACATTCTGGCCACCCTATTGAGGTTGATTGTGACAGTTAAAGCAAGTCATTGATCACAACAGAAATGTTTCAATATGAACTATTACATTAGAGCTTGCAGTTTGTCAAAAAACAATATAGCTAATGCTCTCAAATACATATATCTAACCTTTTAGTTTCACAGCTGGGTGCCTCACCAATTGACTGCTGAAGTCAAGAGCAAGCGAGAAGTGGCCTGTTTGGCTCTGCTAAGAGATCAAAGGAAGGAAAACATTCTGGAGATATTTGTCATTTGTAATGGAAAATGAGTGTAGTACAACAATACAAGCTGTAAGGGAGTATCAGCAGGTTCGGTCGATCGCTATTTAACAAGAAGCTGCTTCTCTGTATCTGGTGAGATTGTGGAGGAATTATCTATAGTACCTACAAAGCGGGAAGACTATCAACAGTACAATATAAAGAAATATGCAAATCAAAGTCAGTGATGCCATTTACGAAAAATGAAAAAAAAAGAGTTCAGAAGGAAGGTGGTTTTCTTTCATTAAGATATCGCCCAGCCACATGTTAGTGCAATGTTCGGATAGACGCTCTACACGCTAGAGTGGAATTTGATGCAACATCCACCATACAATACAGACATGACACCTTCGGATTACTATCTGTTTTTACAGTTGTAGATGCATCTTGAGGGCACAATCTTCCATTCAAATGACAAAATCGTAAATGAGGTAATTTGCTTTCTGGACTCGCACATGCCACAGTATTTCGTAGAAGGGATTGAACAGTTGTTAGAACACTGGTAGACTATTGCAGATTTGAATGGAGATTACTATCCTTATTAGCTTTGCTGATTTGTATGTAATTATCATTTTACAAGATTGGTTTCTTTTTTGGCGAAAAACTTTTTACTCAACATAATATTTATTACTCAACTGGTATATAATGATGTAAAACATTACATGAAATTATACAAATTAATTAAAATTATTTTTAAAATAATACAATTTGAATAATATTGGTAACAATGATTTGATTATGACTCAAAAGAGACTTAAAATAAAACACCATTTCTTGTGACATAATTCATATACTAACTGATAGATATGCTAATTCATTAGTAATCTAATACTTAATAAGATATTTCAACAATAATCTATATTCCAATGTAACATTATTTAAATTAAATGTTCATTAAATGAAAATATTATTTAATTCATACTTTAAAATATTAAAATATCTAAAACAAGTTAGTATGGAGAAACACCCCAATAGATAAACATAAAAATGATTTTTGCATAGTAAACAAGACATTTTTTTAGATGCATGAAATATATTTGTGAAGAAAATAAATAACATATATGTTAAGGAATTTAAACTCAATCAACAATGTCGAAAAAATGTAATAACAATTCAAAAGATTTAACCCTGTTTTTAATTGTAATAATTGTTTGTTTTTAAATGTAATAATTTTAATATAAATAAAATAATATTGGCTAAGTGCAGAACATATAAAAAGCAAGAACTTATCAATACTGAAAAATAAAAATGTAAAAACATTTGATCACGTAATGAAACAGGGTAGTACTTATAAATATAATGAAGAAAAATAACTAAAAATTACTAAATTAAAATTATATTATTAACCCTTTAAGCAGTTTGCCCGTACAGCGTACGTGCTACCCGAAATTGGCCTCATCCGGTTTGCCCGTACAGCGTACGGGCATCGATATTTTCTCCTTTCCGTTTCTGGTTTGCCCGCATTTTTCATTATTGAAAGAGACTATTAGTAGTATTATTATTTTTCAACAGATGGCGTGGCTTGTCCATGTAAATGAAATGTTTTTCATCCGGGTTTTTCTATATAGCGGGAAAGCGGAAACTTTTCTTTGAAATTTTTGTTCTACTGTATGCCGTGCTTGTGAATCTTATGGAAATTATGGATGGAATAGACGACGAAAATATTTTCTTGTTAGATGATGAACTACATTCTGATACAGATACAGATATTTCTTCTAATTATTTGGATTATTCTTCAGATGACTCATGCAGTGAGCTCAGCTCTGATGAAGATTTGAGTTCTGCAAGAATTTTTACAGAGATTGATGTAAAAAATCCACCTGTTCCGTGTCCTCGATTTAAATTTTCTGGTATTCCCTCTGTGCACGTACAATTTGACGACACTTCTGATGTTCTACAATTTTATGAAACATTCATTGATTTTTCACTCATGAGTAAAATTGTGGAAGAGACGAATAAATATGCTAAACAGTGCATCCAATCCAGTGTTGCAAGACAATTCTCAAAGAGTAAATTTTGGGTAGAAACTACTGTGGAAGAGTTGCATGTATTTTTCGCTCTCAATATACTTCAAGGAATTGTAAAGAAACCTGGAATTGATCATTATTGGAGCAAAAGGTATTCAACTAATACACCTTTTTTCTCTAAAATAATGTCTCATCGCCGATTTTGCCTTTTGCAACGCTACTTGCATTTTTCTGATAATGCAGCATTTGACCCACAAAATCACAAATGCCCAAGATTAGTAAAAGTTTGGCCAGTTCTGAAACATCTCAATGAGAAATTTAGTGAAACGGTAACACCAGAGCGAGATGTAACAATAGATGAGAGCCTTATGCTCTTCAAAGGACGACTAGGATGGAAACAATTTATTCCACTCAAAAGAGCTAGATTTGGAGTAAAATGTTTTATGTTGTGTGAATCTATTTCTGGTTATGTCTGGTCAATAATAATATATACAGGTAAAGACACTATTCTGAAACCTGAGTATTCTAAACTCTGCTTTTCATCACAAATTGTCCTGACAATGATGGAGCCTTTGCTTCATAAAGGATATTGTCTTACAATAGACAATTATTATTCTTCGCCGGAATTAGCAGACAAACTTGTTTCATGTCGAACAGACGTATACGGCACACTAAACCTCAAGAGAAAAGAAGTCCCAAAGGAAATGCAGAAAAAAAAATTGAAAAAAGGAGAGATTATAGCTTTTCAGAGAGGAAAAGTTACTGTGATGAAGTGGATGGATAAGAAAAAAGTTTCATTACTTTCCACAATTCACAATACTGAAATGGAACAAATTCAAGTCCGCTCTGAAATGAAAGAAAAACCGAAAATTGTCATGGACTATAATAATACTATGGGAGGAGTAGACCGCATGGACCAAAATTTGAAAAGTTTTGAAATTATAAAGAAAAGGGGTAAAAAATGTTACAGAAAGATTTTTTTCCATATTTTCGACATTGCTGTATGGAACTCGTATGTTGTCTACCGTAAAAACGGAGGAAAAAACACGCAACTAGAATTTAGCCTTGATCTCATTGACTGTGTAATTGAAAAATATCATTCGGGACTAAATTTCCACCGTGGACGACCAGGTTCGGAGCCTAATCCTCTGAGATTGACAGAGAGACACTTTTTGGAAATAATTGCTCCCACAGATAAGAAACTGAGACCTGCAAGGCAATGCGCAGTCTGCTGCTCGAAAAGAAATGAGAATGGAAAGAGAATCCGAAAAGAAACACGTTATTTCTGCCCTGATTGTGATGTAGGACTTTGCATTACACCATGCTTCAAATTGTTCCATACACAAAAAGACTTCTGAACTGTTTGGAAAATTGTAAACTTCAAAATTCACAGTAAGTATGAGAGAAATTTTTGCAGAACTTGTAAGCCATTCTTTACTGCATGCATAATGTACTTGAAAAAAGCAAACATTTAGGGGATGTTGTGTCCAAAATTGTAAAATAAAAAATGTTGTAAAAGCATTAAAAATGAAAAAAAATAATAAAAATTCTTAATATTCTTATTCTATTAAGTATGGTACTTAATTATATGCAATAAAAAAATATGCCTTTTTTGGAAGCATTTCTGGTAAAATAATTGACCGCTTAAAGGGTTAAAATTATTATTTACTTAAAAATTTTTAATTAAACAAAAAAAAAACAATCAATGATTGTTATGGGAAGGAAAAAGGAATTGTGCTAGTTTTGAATGACACAGTATTGGTGTTCAGTTCCATAAACAAGGGTTGGGGCATAAGTCATGGCAACTATTTTTTTTTTGAAGATATGTGAACGGATCACAGACATATATGTATCGTGTGGAAGCTCTGCAGGCATAGTGTGTATGCAGAACAACTGATGGATCTGTGATAGCTGGTAGTAGTGCAGCGAGGACTGTGAATTCAGTCAGTTGGCGAGTGTCGTGCGAGATGGAAGTAACCCATGTTGAGCACCGCGCTTACATCAAAATAGCCGTTCTCTGAGGGAGAAATTCGCCCTGTGACTTTGATTTCATTCCCAAGATTAAGGAACCAATACGTGGTAGATGGTTTGCTACACGAGAGGACATTGCTAATGCTGGGGAACCAACGGGGGACCTGATTCACACATGGTATGGCAAATGCACAGGCTGATGATATTCAGCGCCTCCCACATTGTTGGCAGCATATGGTGACAGTATCAGGGGATTTTATTGATGGTCTTTAGGCCCAGGTTTGTCATGAAAACTTTATGTGTACTGTGTTGTCATTCTTTTGCACAGTGAAGGCCATATTGCCCTCTATACTACCGTAATAAATTAGAGTGTTATAATATTTCAGTGCTATTCATTGTCCCCACATGTAATTAACACCTTGTCCTTTCGTCTGTATATGTCACATTTTCCAACCGGACTGGTATCTTCAAGAAAAAAAATAGTTGCCATGACTCTTTTGCCCCAACCCTCATATATATGTGCATTTGTGTGAAGGGCTCATGAGATGGCAGCACCTGCTGGCACCATGACACGTTATCATACGCTTTAAAGAGATTCATGCTGAGACCAGATATATAGGGAAAGGAGAGTGAACGAGCCAGACAAAAGGAAACATCGAGTACCTAAGACAAACTTTAGCCACATGGCAACAACAGGCATTTAATAGTTTTAGTTTAGTATTTGTGTACTCTTCTTTTTCTTGTTATTTTTAAAATAAATAATTTTGTTTGTTAGCTCTTAGCCTTTACTAGTTAACGAACCTCACCCAAACATAACACATAAATATATATATTTGCAGGAAAATATTGCTTTTATATCTAAAATATTTCCCTGATACTTTTTTTGTTACATTTGAAAAGCTCATGACAATGAGGATATATTGAACACAAATACATAAAAGATTTTTAATCTCTTCTTGATGTGCAAGTCATGAGCCCTCTCTAAGAAAATTACTCAAAGCTGGGTTTGTCATGTATGATTTATTATATGGAACATTTAATTAGTATTTTTTCTCGTCACTAGATGTAGTTCTATGTCTAGGGTAGTAAGATATTTTAAGATTGTAGAATGTTGACCTTAATTTTATTGCCAGATTTTTTAATTTTTGGTATTCATTTAGAATGGAAGTAGGAATCACATTGAGGATGAGTAATGCAAATAATCTAGCTCGCTCATTAAAAGCACAAAAGTTAATATAAAACACATGCATGCATTCTCAATGATTTTGATTACTATTACTTTTAGGTTATATGCATACTTCTCCCTTCATATTTTGTAAAGCTTCGACTCCAAATTATTATGGTGAGCAACCATTATTTATCAGAAGAGGAATATACTAGCATGTTTTAGTACAATTTTAAATTACTACCTTAAGCTAAGGAATTAATCTAAAAAAAAATGGTACCAAAAATTATAATGCTGAGGCTTTAACAATTTTGTAATTTTTTTCTTTTTAAAACTAGCTTTAGCAATACAAAACCCACATACTGTAGGACAATTACTTTCACTTTTGCCCTGTGCCAAGGAACATTGGAAACTGTGAAAGAATTTAAAAAAAAACATACATACACATATCTAAATGTATCCAATGCAGAGCACATATGACGAGGTTCTTCAGAGCAGCCATACGTATGACGAGGGCTTTCAGGTAATAAATCCACATCATGGAAAATGAAACAGCAAAAATCAGGTTCTTTAGTAGCTTCTAAGTATCCAATATTGAATAATTTAGCTCGATTAAATGCATGTTTTTCACTCTAGAAAAATCAACACAGATTAAGAAAAATATACATATTGATTACTCCTTTTATTTATTAAAAATATGATCAAAACTGAAAAGCATGACAACAAGTATAAATCATGTCATACAAAACTTTATAGTATTATTTTCTGTGACTTTAACATTATCTGGAAAATAGTTTCAGATTATTTTTTAAAAAAATAGAAAAGCCAAATGTAAATAATAATTGAATATTGCAATTAAAAATTAATATTACATTTTCAGAATATTTAATTAGAATAATCAAAAAAAAAGTATGATACAAAGCATTTTTATTCTTAGGAGAACCATTTTTGCAATCTAAGAAATTATAAAGTTGTAAATAAATTGAGGGAAAAAATCTACATACAAAAACTTATCATAATGTGAAAATAATTTCATAAATGAAAATTAATAAAAACTATCTTTTTATAATCAAGTAAAATAGGAAGGAGAATTAAATTTAAATTATAAATAGAAAGCTAAACATTTAAAAAAGATATTTAGTTCATACATGATAGTTGAAGCATGTGACAACCATTACTTGAGGGAAATAAGTAGCTTGTTTCATAATATTAATTAGAAAAAAAACAAATCTGTCATCAAATATCCAACTGTATCATCCAAAAATATGATGCAAAATAAATGCGTAAACAACTACAATAGTTTATTTCTTAAACAACTAAAATTTTACACACAAATATAGATATGTTTTCGTTATATTTGATCATGTAGTCTTGTGGTTCATTTGCTTTTATTTCTCATTTCTTTTGTACTTTATAACAATGAAACAAGTTTTCTTGCATTCAAGAAATTTTGCTTTTCAAATATAATTTCTAGCTCCTTTGAATAAAAAAGATTAAGTTTTAATATTGAAGTAAAATTTCTCAGAATACAACATGATTCTTTCACATTTGATAAACATTCAATACTATAGTAGTGCTTCCTTCAATGTTGAATTTAAGCATAAAAAGGCAGTATCTTAAATTAGGCGTTTTTATATATTGCTGAAGTTAAAAGATGGCCAGATTTGATTAATTATTATGCTTTAAAGGAAAATTAGGGCTACTGGTGACATCTCTTAAATTCAAACCACAATTGAGTGAAAAGAACAACACATGAACTAAACCTTAATCCTCTAATTTCCACACCATGTCAACATGAGGGTTTTGTACCTAGACTGATTTAACTGATCTTTTACATGGTTGATCTTTAGTGGCACAAGGATTTGAACCCACGAATCAATACAGTTACGAGTTTGTGACCATGACCACTCAGCTATCCTCACCTAATGTTATGATCAGTACTGTTCCATCTAAAATTTCCCTAGCAAAGAGAAAATGAACTGCAGTAGCTGTGTGTTTGTCCCTATATTTTTGCTTCCACCAAGTTGCAATTCAGTGTAATGTTTTGTTTTCATACAAAAAGATATCTTTTGAGAACTGTATTTTTAACAAATGTTTTAGAAATAAAAGTATTCATTTGAGTTTTAATATTTGCATGAGTGAATAAAGTTATCCGAGTTATACTTACTGAGAAATCCTAGTACTAAAGCATTTCACTATTTGAGAAAAGAAAAAGACAATTTTGTTGTTTTCAAAAATTCATTGAAAGCAGCTTAAGTTTTCAAACATTTACAAGAAATAATTTAAATTTCAACTAGAATAGCTTTACATATAATTAAACAAATATTCATTAAATACAAAAAAACTTCCATACCAAAATTGAAAAATAATACATGAATGAGAAAAATAGTTAATTACCTGCTCTATTACAAAAATCCCATAATCCAATTGTTGAGCTTGAAGAAATGGATGCATGTGTTGAAGAAAAATATCAAGATGCTCCTTCCGTTTTCTGTAGGGTAAAATGATTGCCACTCGCTGCCAAGAGGAGCAGTGTTTAGGAAACCATCTGCCACCTGGAAGGATCTTCAGTTTTTCTGGCATTTCACGAAGCAGAGTATCATTGACAATTTTATTTACATGTCGATAGGCAGCTGATAAAAATGAAAGGATTTCCATTGATATCATAAAATAAATATACTTTTTTTTGCAAGATTACTTCATTAAAAACTATTACAATATTTGGTTTGTTTACATTGTACAAGAAATCACAATACATAACAAAAGTAATTGTGTGAAACCATAAAATTCTTCCTCACAATCAAAAATCTTCACATCTTTTTTTAAAAAAAACTCAAAAATCTACTTCTAAAAAGGGGGGAGGAAGAAAAAATACTGGAACCTTTTGAAATAAATTGGTTTAGTTATACACTGAAGAACCAAAACATTATGAGCACCTATTCAATAACACGTTCACCACCTTAGACCTGCAAAATAGCTGCAACTTCCCTAGGCATGGATGCCACAAGTTCTTGGTAGATGACTGGAGACAGGTTGCTCCAAATTTAAGTTGTAACATATGAAATGTCCGATTTTCATGGTCTACATTAAATAAGTATATCTTTTTACAAAACAGACTTTATTAATCAAAATAAGAGCAATAGCTTCACCACACTTTTGCCAATGGGAAATAAGTTTTTTTTTATGCCCGTATCATAAAGTTCAGCAGTTATGAAGGCGACAAACTCATTGAATGCCATTACAGTATCTCATGGATTTCTGAAGTAATTTTCCTATATTAAGTTATTCAGATGTTGAAAAAAGTGATAATCCGTAGGTGAGAGGTCAGGTAAATATGGTGGGTGGCCTAGAGTTTCGTAACCTGATGTGTGCAATTTTTGACAAGTGATCATTAAAACATGCAGTGTAGCATTATAAAGGAGAAAAATTGGGTCTTTCCTATTAACCAATGTCAGCTGTTTATGTGCAAGTTTCTGGTGCATTACATCAATTTCATTACAATGCTTATACAATGTGATATTTTCGCCTTGTTTTAGAAAGCTGTGAAGGATAAAACTGGCTGTAGATTACCAAACAGTCACCCCAGAACATCCTTTTGATGAAGTTTTGATTTTGGAAAAAGTTGTGGAGCTTTGCTGGCATCCAGCCACTGCACTGAAGATTGTGATTGTCATACAGAATCCACTTTTCAAAACACATCATAATTCAATTGAGAAACAGATCATTTTAGTGGCAAAGAAGAAATGCAGATGTTTCAAAATACTTTTTTTTAATCCTGATTCAATTCATGAGGAGCCCATTTTTACATTTTATTAACTTCGCCAATCTTTTTTAGGTGATGTGAAATAATTACAGGAGTTATGACTAGTTCTGCAGTCTCGAACAGTATTACAGGGATTTTGTTCAACTTTGGGAGCTGTTGCAGCATTATGATCACTCATCCATTTATACAAAAATACACTAAAATCTTGAGAATTCATCCCATGATTTAACAAATAAAATTACAAAAAATTACAACATTTTTAATTAAAGCATTTCAAATGAGATATAGCAAGCTTTTGGCTTTAAAATGATATATACTATATGAATATATCAAAAATGCCTTACAAGGGGAGGGCACAACTAAGGAAATTCATTTGGGATAAATAATAGTAGTACTCCTTTAGGGTGTTCAACCCTCAATGTAATTCTGCCAAATGGACTGTCAATTAAGAGAAAATAGCCTTTGAAATTCATGCTTAGCTTTTATACCATGAAGTTTTAATTACCTCCAGAGACGCAGTGGCACAGTTGGTAGTATTCCTGCTCTCAACACCAGCGGATAGGGTTCGAATCTCATGTGATTAACTTTTCTTTTCAATTGATTTAATTACTTTTTTGAATTAAATAAATTTATTTATGAAAGTTTTATTAGGTAAATATTAAATGATATTTTATGTAATTATTTTGTATTTTATCAAGTAAAAAAAAATACTGTAATAATATAAATATTTATATAATTTTTATAAATATATCTTTAAAATAAAATATATTTATTATATATTTATAATAAAATTTATAAAATTTATTATATATTTATAATAAAATATATAATAAATATTAAAAATGATATTTCACATAAAAATTAGTTACAAATAATTTGATAATGTGAAATACAATATACTATAAATAAAATATTATATATAATGTAATAAAAATAATACATGCCTTTTTCATATATTATTAATTTAATTTTATAATTATATAAAATATTTAATAAGTCCTTTTTAAATAAATTTATTTAAATAATTTTAATAAATAATTTAAATAATAAATTAATTTAATTTTTTTTACTTTATAAAATACAAAATAATTACATAAAATATCATTTAATATTTAATAGACCTTTCATAAATAAATTTATTTAATTTTAAAAATAATAAATGAATTGAAAAAAAAAGTTAAGCACGTAAATTGAACCCTATCCGCCAGTGTCAAAAGCAGGTGTGTACTACCAACAGTGCCATCACGTCACTGGAGGTAATTAAATCTTAATTGTATAAAAGCTAAGCATGAATTTCGAAGGCTATTTCTCCAAATTGACTGGCCATTTGGCGGAATTACATTGAGGGTTGAACACCCTAAAGGAGTACTACTATTACATCAAGTCTCGACCCCAAATGAGTTTCCTTAATTGTGCCCTCCCCTTGTTAGTAAAAAAAAACACTTCAAAAACGCAATAGTAGAAATCAGACAATTCATATGATACAAACATTAATACCTTAAGCAATAGTTGTACTACTTCAAGATATTCTGATAAGATAGCTTTTGATCTTGGAGCTTTCTTTCTATGAAAGCCCAAATGTGCTCTATCAGAATAAGATCCTTTGGGACAACAGACACTGTATAAGGGTGCGACTGATTTGCAACTTAATTCAGATAGTCTCAGAAAAAGAATCTTAAATTGTGGGATTATTGATATTTAGTATTAATTTATTGTTAATGTAACTGCTGGGATTTGACTAGGCGAGTCCATTTTATACCAAAAGGTTCATACTCTGTTCTTTAATCATATGATTTGAAACTTTTTTCTCCCATTAGATATTTAATTCTGTCATCGGTTTAATGTCATATTTAATTCTGTTTACTAACACAAGCAGATTTTACTTTTAAAAAAACACATACACAGTTTAAGCATGAGAAAATTGTACGAGAAAAGGTACCTATTGAGCTTAATAGATGATGTATAAATAATTTTCATAATTGTTCTGGATTATATATAATATCAGTACTTATGTATTATCACATCAATCATATTTGTCAAACAAAATAAAAACTGCTGACAAACTATATAACTTGGCAAACAAAATAATGTGTTATTTGTATTTTTGAATGTGATGAGGGACTAATTGGCCTTTGTTTGGTAAGAATAACTCATTTCACGAGCATTCAAGCTAAAAGAGATAATAAGTCAATACCATAATTTATGTTATCTGGAGCTATACATGAAAATCAGATAAACTCATAAGATTCATTGCAGTAAACTAGCAAAATCCTAGTTTAGTTCACATCTTTGGAAATGCAGAGATAATATATTGTTAAATAGCACTGTGTGTGTGTGATGACATCAATTTTCTGTATCAGACATTTATCAAATTGGACACAAAAATAATTCACCAAATTAATGATAAAAAAAGATGTGCACTAAAAAAGGATCCAACTCAATTAAAATTTTTTTAGAACTTACATATTAGTGTCGCCACAGACAAATTTGCGTCTCGCGAATCACTCCATCTTTTACATAAGTCTATATTAAATTATATTATGTTGCAATTCCAGAGGCACAAATTTTACAGCGGTGATACTATGTAAAATGATAAGTACTCATTTATCTTATAATGCCAAGTTGTTGAGTAATGTGAAATAATTATTGTAGAATAGAAATTAAAACTAATTGATGTTGATTATTGAAAAATAATCATGTTTTTTAATATGTATAAATATTACATCAATCAATCATTACATGAAACTGAATTATAGTTCATATTACTAAAAACATTAAAATTAACTACATTTAACACATTTCAATTTATTCTTGTAAGAAGTAGTAAATAAACACTAAAAAATAAACCATCTAACAATAAAATCACACAAGATTACATATATCACACTAAATGTTACACACTTTCAAACAAATTAACAAATTAAAATCAAATTTTGAGCTCCACGAGAGTATACTATGCGATCAAAGTCGAAATTCTTAAAGCAAATTTAATTTTTCAAAATAATATTAATGGCATCTAAAATGAGTACACATTTGTAAGATTTGTATCCAAGGAAGTTTGTTTACTGTTATACTTAAAGTAATATTTTGTAAGATATAAAAATACAACATGGTTACAGTAAAATTGTTTACTGGATTTTGTTTTCTCACATTTTAATTTCATGATATTTTTGTAACAATCTTGAATTTTAAAACTATATCAGCATAATATATATGTATTCTCAAATGCTTTATTCATAATTTTTCAAACATTTGGCATAAAACTCGCAAAACTTTCTTTGTTTCCAAGTTCTCAATAAAACTGTGCTCTAAATATCTATTCAACTTTTTTTCTGATGCACAGCAAAAGTTTATAATTTAATTCTATAACTAGATTATGCACTTCTTCTTATTTAAACATAAACTTTTGTGGTTAGATTATAATTTCAAATCCAACCTTGATGTGTGCAGGAAAAAAATTGCCTAAAAATATTCACAGGAAGGTGAATTCTTTTTCTTTTTCAAAGGGTGAGGATTATATAGTATTTTATCATAATTGTCTTGAAAAATCCTTTATAATACCAAGTAATAATAATCACATACTTAAATTCTGCTATTCCAACTTTCAAAACATGCTCAATTTGAAAATAAAAAAACAATTTCAAATTGATGCAAAAAGCATCAGCTTTTTAAACTTTAATTAAAGAGAGAAACTAAAATAAGAAAAATGTATGCAACTCCAAACAGGTAATATTAATCCATAGAAACTACAATCATTATAAAAATAATTTTTAAAAAATACTATAGATATATTCAACAAGGAGAATGCTTTTTTCCACTACTATAACCTACGAAAAAGTATACAAAATTCGATTCATCTGATCAAATTATTATGTATGCACAGTTCAATACAACACAATTTTTCAAGAAAAAAAAAATCTTTTTATTTTTATGTTTTTTGTATTACTTTTGCTTTTAAAGCTTTGTCACTTTAATCTTGTTTTTCTGGTTGTTGTGTGTGTGTGGTATCATTTTCTTTCAATAATTATTTGTGTGAATCCATTACTATCACATCCTAATAATAAAATCAACACCCACAACAAAGTTATAGATCAGTTGGCACACAGTTCCTAGTGATGCTCAATACCTCTCAACAAATTAGTCAAGTTTTTGAGTAAAGCTGATAATTTTGAACAGGAGCTTATTGAATTGACATGGAAAGGAAAATTTACAGACATTAAAAAATTTAAAAGATAACTAACCATAAAATAACAACTATTTTAAATTGTTTTATGCCATTTCAGGAGAGATTTAATTATTTAAACAGAAAATTAAATGTCCTCTGCTTTTGGTTCTACATGGCCATGTGAACAAATATTTTCTCATATGAAACATTTTGAGTCTGCAAAGGGGTTATTTAACTTCTTTGTGGGCTCATTTGAGCAATTAGAATTGTGTAGAATATAAACTTTATCCTTTACATTATGATATAAAACAGAGGTAAAGGGATAAAAAGTTCACATTAAAATATTTAACTATATTAAAGAAATACTTATATTTTGTGGCTTATTTCTTATTTTTATAAATGTGTTTATAAAATACATAAACAATTTTAATTTTTTGTTTGTGTTGAAGGAAGAGCTAAATTGTATGTTTATTTTCATGTTAATATATATAAATATCTTTAACATATAATACTAGCTGGTATACCTGTTCTTCACACAGGTGAATTGAAAAATTAAACAATACAGATTGAAGGATAAAGTTTTTAATGAGTAAATTTTACGTAAATTGCAAATTAATCCAAAAAATAAAAGCTTTTTGCATATCTCAGCTGACCAAAAAAAAAAAAAATATTTGTTAAATTTTAAATCTGAAGGTCTAATGGCTGATAAAAAGTATGTGGTGTTTTTATTTATAACACCCCCTAACTCTCTTGTGGGCCAATTTTTGAAAATACCTTTATAAGCTGATCTCTGCTCAGCAAAAGTAACACATTGTTACAAATTTTGTGAAAAGAACACTTAAAATAGTGTAAATAATTTATATCTGGATGTGAAATATATTAATATTACTTTATTTTATGTTAAAATAGTAATATTGGCAAGCAACGCCTTTCCTTACATTATAATGGCAATTCAATGGAAACATAGCAAAATGTTTGCGATGGAGTCATGGCATCACTTTTGATTAAAAAATGATTGGCGACTACATTGGCAGCCTTGGTGAATGATGGAATGGCGCAGAAGTTTGTATGCTATAGGGCCACCTGGTGAGGATCTGCAACAAAGAGGATAGCCCAAAAACCTTCCCCACAAAAAAATACATTTACATGCTAATCTGGTACAAGTGTAGTATGGGGGGGGGGCAATTTCGATTTGGTGATTTTTTTTCGGATTTTATGTAAATATTATGGTGAGATATCGAATTCATTCTAAAATAAATAATAAATAATTTCGAAAAAAGTACCTTGGCAACCGCTTTTAGCTACCAAAAAAATGGATTGAGCCCCTCTATACTACACTTTAACCACTAATTTTGATAGTGATTTGTTGAACGGTGTTGGAGTGAAGCAATTTCATACATACAAACATTGGTTCAAGTGTAGTATAGGGGGGCCACTTGGCTCAGTCCATTTTTTTGGCGAATAAAAGTGGTCGCCAAGGTACTTTTTTCGGAATTATTTATTATATATTTTATAATGAATTCGATATCTCACCAAAACATGAAGATAAAAATCGCCAAATCCAAAGAAAAATAGCCAAATCCGAAGTGGCCCCCCTTCTTGATTTCTTTTTCTTAACTCTGCATGCATAGTTGCAGGGATCGAATTGTTTCAAATATTTCCTACCGTGGGGCACCCTGATTCATATTGATAGATTGGTTAGGCACACCACAGCAAGAAAGTTGTCGACCCTTGTCATAGGTATTGACTTCATGCAGGAATGCTATTTCAAAGGCTGAAATAGCATACCTACTATTTCAAACTTCTCAACAAATTAAATATTGCACATGTGAATAAATAAACAGCATGATTTTCAGAGTTAATATCACTGAAAATAATCTGTAACATTTATTTGAAAATATGAGTCGCTTTACAAAACTAACAGTTGACAACGGCTAACGTTACAAGGAAATCATTATATTCCATATGGTACAAAAAAAGGCGAAAGAAATCTATCGATGCTATTCAAATTGCCATTATTTCACTGTAAGATTTGCATCAACATGTATTCAACAAATTTTAAAAAAATTAAACAATACCTAATTCCGGAGAAGATAATGGACACAATTTGAAGTCGTGTGGTCGCCTTGTAACTAAACAGATTTGTAGATCATCTTTAATTTCATTCAACCTTAAATACTCGTATCCTCTCCATGTTGGACAGCGTAAGGGTAACAAAAATGATAAAAGAATGGAAAAAACCACACAAGATAATATTGGTTTCGATTTGGCCAAATGCAGGAACTTAAGGAAACGAATGTTTTTTACACTTACAATAGCCATACTAGATTTCAAATTTTATCAAAGTTTAGAGTGCCGTAACAACAAATATCAAAAAACAAACATCTAACAGCTCTGTATATTTAACTTAGATTCCATTCCCGTGTTTCGCGCGGTTTACTATTCTACTACCGTCAACAAAAATCAGCTGGTTTCTACGGTCAAAGTTAGACTAGATTCCTTTTTATTGCAGCGTTAGGGAGTTAAAAAGGGTAAGTGATTAAAAATTCTGCAATCGCAACTTTTATGTCTTGGATGTATAAAAAACTTGAATCACATGTCAAAAATTTCTTTGAAATGTTTAAAACTTCTTAATAAAATATTTTGTCCTTTTCCTTCTCGGATATTAAAAAACTCATAAAATTTATGTATAGCATCTCTTTCCCTGAAAAAACGCAATGTGTGTAAATAATTTTTCCATTGCGAATTTTTTAAAAGTTTCCAAAATAATTGAATTGAAGAATTTATAAGCCATTAATAGAGTAAAATTCAAATCGCAAAAAGCATTTTGAAATCAAGAGAATGTCAGAAAATATTGTGACAGAAATCTTTAACAGAGATGAAAAACCTTTGAAAAAGGCTAGAGTACTAATTTATTCCAAAAAAGGTTTCTCTTAACGGAATGACTATCCAATTTCAATAAATTGTGTTATTAGGGAAAGTTTGCTACCCAAAGCATTTTGTGTTTCAACCAAAGAAAAATATTTCTTACCAATTTGTAAATAATATTTCGCATAGGTTATGTCTATTGATCTGAGCATATAAGTCAATATCTCGGATGTTTTAAAAAATCTATTCATGTACTAAATTCAATTTGAAGAATTCTGACGAAAAAGAATGATTTTTAAAAGTCATACTTATTAAACACCTTTAAAGAGGAATATTTTCTTGAAGATGATTAAAATTTTAAGAGCTTTAAGCCGCATTCACACCAAGGCGTACAAATGTCGAGTGTTAAGTGTCTAGCCAATCAGAGTCTTCCTCTCGCCCGAGAAGAAGTCTCTGATTGGCTAGACGCTTGACACTCGACGTTTGTACGCCTTGGTGTGAATTCAGCTTGATTCCCATATAGATTTACGAAGAACCCACAAAAAAAAAATAAATAAATAAATAAATAAGAAAAAATAAAAATACCGTTAATTAATTATAATATTCTCTACAGAAAAATAACGTAATTCTCATACATAATATATATATATATATATATACATAATTTTCTCGTATTCATTGTAAAGTTAAAAAATTGTTACACATATATATAAAACAGAGGGTTATTTTTAATTTTAAAAAAGTCCTATCAAAATATTTATATATATATACTCTCAGAACAAAATAGTAAAATTATGAATACAAGCATGTAACATTTCCATAAGTTTATATATATAGCAAACGATATTTTTTAAAAATCCCTTAAATTCTTACTGTGTGTATGTGTGTTTATTTAGTCTTCGTAGTTTTCTCACAATGAGATGACCAAAGGAATGTTATTCTAACTTATATTTTCCTAAAATTTTATTTGCTAGAATTTCAGTAATGGATTCAACGCTTTTGGAAGACAGGGAAACCTGCAAAAATAGCTTTGACGTTCTTTCTTTTGAAAAAAAGTTAGTTGAGCTGGTAGAAGAACTACGTTTGAGAAGAGTATGCATTTTTTTTTTATTTATACGAGTTTTAAATGCTTGCTTCAGCGAAGAAGATGTAGAAACTTGTTTTAAAAAAATGCCTTTAAATATTTCTTTCGTTAAATCTTAGAATTTGGAAGCAGAAAATGAGAAAAATTTGAAATGGCTAATGGATGAAAAATATAAAGCAGAATTAGAATGGGTAAGAGATTATTTTGATATTATGTTATTAAAACATTACATTGAAATTGATTCTAACGAGTTTATAATATGATTAATTTTAATAACATCTTATACAGTGGGCCACAAAAGTGTTCGTACACTTGAAATTTCTTATAAAATTTAATGTTTTCGACTAATAAAAATTAATATACTGTAATTGCCATTTTTTTATGATATCTGCAACTTGTTCTTAATGGAATGACATAATTCTTTTAAAATAGCATAACTATTTTTTTAAAAAATTAATAATCAAAAATCTACTAAAAAATTACGTCACAAAAGTCTTCGTACACTTAACAAAAATCTCAACTTAGTTTTAAATATTGTATTTCTTTCTTAATTTAGTACTTAGTAGGATATCTTTTAGTGTCCACAACAACTTTTAAGCGTCTTGGTATAGAGTTACTTAGTTTTTTTTGTAATTTCTACATCGATTCTCCTCCATTCTTCTGTGATAATTGTTTTTACTTCACATTTCATGTTTATTTGTCATGTTTTCTATCTTTTTTGTTACATCAAAATCTCATCAAATATATTCTACTGGACTAAATAAAGTGATTGAGGAGGTGTTTTCATAATTTTAGGAGAGTTACAGAGACACCAGTGGCGTACATTGAGAGCAGTGCACTTAGCGTCACTATCCTGTGAAATAATTAAGTCGTTTCCAATATCCAAATTTTGGTTGGATAGTTTAAAAATTTTCTTTAAAATATTTAAATAGAGATCATGATTCACAATATCAACAAAAAATACCAAATTACCTAATTCTGTGGCCGATTTACACCCCCACGCAAAAACACTTCCACCTCCATGTTTTATTGATCCAACTAGATTCTTGGGATTAAGTTTCAGAAAATTAAAAATTGATAGCAAATTGATTGGGACGGCAGATAATTCAACATTTTTGGTACCGATGGGCCTATAATAGCTTGTAAATGAAAAAATAAGGAGTTTAATCCCATGAATTTATGTGGAACAAGAGCTGCTCCACCACCATGCTTCAGCATTGAAATGAAGGTGTCCTGGCGTAGGGGTGTAAATTGGCCTCAGAATTAGGAAATTTGGTACTTTTTGATGGTATTGTGAATCACATGAGCTCTATTTAGATATTTTAAAGAGAAATTTTAAATTATCCCCCCAAAATTTGGATATTGGGGACAACTTAATTTTTTTCACAGGATAATTACGCCAAGCACACTGATCTCAATGTACGCCACTGGTGTCTCTATAACTGTCCCCAAATTCTGAAAACACCTCCTCAATCTCTTTATTTAGCCCAGGAGAACATATTTGGTGAGATTTTGATGTAAAAAAAAAGAAAAAGTGACAAATAAACACAAAATATGAAGTAAAAACAATAATCACAGAAGAAAGGAGGAAAATTGATGCAGAAATTACAAAAAAATGATTAAATCTATACCAAGTCACTTAAAAGTTGTTGTGGACACTAAAAGATATCCTACTAAGTACTAAATTAAGAAAAATACAATATTTAAAGCTAAGTTGAGATTTTTGTTAAGTGTACGAAGACTTTTGTGGCCCTTAATTTTTTAGTAGATTTTTGATTATTAATTTTTAAAAAAAATAGTCATGCTATTTTTAAAAAATTATGTCATTCCATTAAGAACAAGTTGTAGATATCATAAAAAAATTACAATTACAGTATATTAATTTTTATTAGTCGAAAACATTAAATTTTATAAGAAATTGCAAGCGTACGAGCACTTTTATGGCCCACTCTGTGTATGTGTACAAAAATTTAAATAAATTAGTAACAATTATAATCAACTTTAGAGATTTTGTTGACACACCACAATAACCGCTTATAAGTAATGCTGCTTTTACTACAAAAATCTATCATTTATAATTTTATGTATTCTC
Source organism: Trichonephila inaurata madagascariensis (assembly GCA_019973955.1). Lineage (NCBI taxonomy): Eukaryota > Metazoa > Arthropoda > Arachnida > Araneae > Nephilidae > Trichonephila > Trichonephila inaurata. The sequence goes on from BMAV01019239.1 coordinate 1,738,963, forward strand.
TCTGTGAGTTAACGACTTCCACTTTTTTAAGAATAACTTTGTTAGATTAAGCACAATTATTTCTTTCAATAATGTTATTTAAATATCATTAGAAATGTTTGCATATTTTGGAGATAATTATTTTTTTTATTAAAATAGTCTCATTTGAGCACATTTTATGAAAACTCTAAAAATACTTTAAAAAAAACGCACAATGGTGACATTATTGAGTAATAATAATTTTTATTTAATGTATTTTCTTTCTGTATTAAAAAGAAGTTTTTCAAGTAAGAAAATCATAGGAAATTAAACATTGTTATATGTAAACAGAGGCAGAATAAGCTAGTTGAAGGCCCCTGGCGGTTAAAGGTTTGAGCCCATGGGCTCAAGAGTCGAAATAGTAAAGCAGTGAAAAAAGATTTGCTGATCTTAAATTCTTAAAATAAAATGTGTTGCATATTCATCATTTAAAATAAAATCTAATAAAATTTTCGGTCCAGGAATTATGAAATGATGATTAATTTATAGCACACAGTTTATTCTCACATAAAATACAGTTATATACATTAATTACACGGACTATATACATGTTAACTACGTATAAACTTTAAATTCGCAATACCACGCACCTAGAGCTCGTAGAAACCAAACTGCAACATAGAACGCACTGGGCAGAACAGAAAACAAATGTAATTGCATTCGCTTAGATACAGGGTTACAAATTGGGAGGAAACCACATTGACCAATTTATTGCTTCCATAGCTCCCTTTACAACAAAATGTATAGTTAATAAAAAAACTTAACGATTTAAGAAAATCTTAATTGTATATATTTAAAAGAAATTATAGAAATCTCACTAAAGAGCTTACACTTTTGCTATTTAAATTTACGCCTTGAATTTTCTTTGGCAAATTCATCAATTATTTTTCTGTGTCAATTTTGTCTAAAACATTTCGATTTATACATAATACGACCATGTTGTTCCATTTGTCTTCTCTCCCAAAATACATAATTTTTAACGCCCTTTAAAATTGAAAAATATATCTCACCTGATACATTTAAACATCGTTTTTGTTAAAAATATTTTTAAAAGAATCCTCTACATTAAAGAAAGTTGAGGCCATTTCTCTTGCAAATCGATACATTTCTAGTGGGATTTTCATTGTATCTTTTTTATAAAAATAGTAAAAGCTGATCCACTTCATCGTCAAAATTAAAAGATTCAATATCTTCTTTGACGATATCTTTTAGTTATTGTAATTGCTTTCTTCTTTTAATTTCACAAGTAATAATCTGTCGTCAAAAATACAATAGTATTCTGAAGTAGTTTCATATATCTTAGGAATAGCTCTGCTTTTGTCCTATCGCGAATGCCATAAAAAGAATTCGCTATGAAATTTTCCCTTCTTTCAGATTCATGACTGACTTCTTTTCTTTCACAGAAAATAACTTTTCTCTGTTGCTGCCGATGGTCTTCACCAGCTTCCTCTTTAAACGATAGCCCTGATAAATCAATGGTTTTTTTTGTTACACTTTTCCAAATTCATTTCTGAAATTTTGGATATAATTTTTTAAAGAGATTTTAGTAGACTAGATAATTTTAATAATTCACACTCAACTGAATGCAATGATTTGTTAGAGGAATTTGTTCTCTGGAGTATTGTATTCCAAATCACACTCATTACGGAAGTTTCATATATGCCAATGTTTCAATAAGTAAGTTGCCTCCAGCATTGTGGTCTTCGCCCCCCCCCCCCGATTCTTATCACAGATTTCAACAAGGATCTCCCTTATATTCGCATAACTAGGTCTTATAGCTCGTACGGTATATGCTCTTATTGACCACCGTGTATCTGAAACTTTTTTCACCGATATATATTGCATGTCTACTCCTTTCCAGAATTTTATTTAAGATTCTTCGGTAATGAGTTCACTAGTAAAAAAAAAATTGAAAAACTTCTGTACAAGCATAAGGTATTTAATCGCATCGTGACAGTTTTCTGCTGTAAAATTTCCCTCTAAACTTAAAGAGTAAGTGGCACAAAGAAAAAACGGAGCCTCTTCTGCGTTCTCTTATACGTGCCTGTAGATATGAGTGCGCTCGGACATGCTGGGCGTATTATCCAATGTTCTCTAGAATTTTTAATATCCAATCCAAATTTAGCTACAATTTCTGATACTTTTTGTATTAAAAATGAAGAAGTAGGTCCCTTCTATGTGTGTATAAATTACACAAATCCTTTTTTTATTTCACCACTAATTGAGACATATCTTAAAACGAACGTTAATTAGTCGACATGTAGAAGTCAACTAAAACAGTATGTAATTATCAGGGTTGTTGTATCGGTACAAAACCCTTTGTGTTATGAGTTGATTTTATTATATGTTTTTTTGCACATTGAACTGGAGTCCATCAAGCTTGGGGCCCTCCAGGCAAGAGGAGCCACTGGCGGCCGCCAGTTCCACTTAACCGCTTAATCCGCCCTTGTATCTAAAGTTTCTTTTATGACAGATAGTTCCGATATGATAAAGGTTTTTTTTTTAATATTTAATTTACAGAAGTAATGATAGCTTTACATGAGTTTCTTTTCACGTACTGTTGATGAAGTATCGACAAATTTGCTTTCAAAATATAATGAGGGATCAAATGATATAAAGAATTTAATTCGAATCTAATTGAATTTATACTGAAAAAAATATTCTGAAGAACATAAGAGATGAACAATTTTCCAGATTTCTGAAAACGTATTTGCCACGTAAAATTTTTTTAAAATTGTGTATTTAAATAGAGAATCGTTTTTATTTCCTGGTTTGACATTCCAGGATGAACAACAAAGAAGACACTCGAGGGAAAAGAATGATTTGGAGCAGCACATTTCTTTGTTGAAAAGGAAATTAGAGGATAAAATTTGTGTGTCGGATGATGAAAAGGTTTGTAGCGTGTACTAACATATAAATCGTCGTTCTACCCTTCAGAATTTTATTGATTTTTCTACTTTCTTCCTTTTTAATTCTTTTATGTAGTTTAATATAATTTATTCTTAATAGGTTAAGCAACAAGTTGTGAACAAGACCTATTCTGAAGAAATTAGGCTCTTGAAAGAAGAATTAAGGAACGCAACTGTAAATCTGTATTTTTCACATCTATCTGCGTAACTCTATCAGTTCTTTTGATTTCTCAATATATTTTAAGAAACTTGCAGCCATTTTCTTCTAAATTGTATGTGGAATTGTACTATTAATATTATAAAATAATACAAAATTAATTACTTAAGATAATACAAAGCTTATTTCAATCAATACCTTTCTTTCTTAAATCTTACATTTTTGCATGAGATATTGCTCATAAATATTAATTTGATTAACATATATTATTTCAAAATGCATGAAATTTGATTAAATAAGTGCATCAATGTAAATAAATAATCAGTTATTAAAATTTCGCTTCTGAAATTTAATCATATTCGCCAAAAATTTGCACTCTGACTACTGTTAAAGAACAGAGATACTTTTCAGAATATGATATTAAACGAAAGAACAGAACTTAAGTTTTATACGAACAGTTTTGTCTTTTCTTTCTTCTCAGCCACACACACAAAGGGGTATTTTGTCTGTAAAGTTTGTTTACAGGCAAGGAGAGAATATTCTTGTGGATAAAGCTGAATGGATAGAACTGAGTCAATGATGACAATTTAGTGAAAAACTGCAGCAAATTTGCTAAATGTCACTACAGAAATGATTTCCACTGAGATAAACTAAGGAAGCCGCAGAACGATTGTTTGTGAGGAGATATCTATGGAATAGGCAAACAATTTTTTTTCATATAAAGAACATGCGAAGTTCAGTGTTAGAGTCAGCAGTGGTTGCTTCACTCTAAGTGATATTGGGACTATAGATTTGTATCCATGTGTTCCATATTTAAATTAGTACTATTGAGGATTTATTTTTTTGCGTAAATTGATTCCTATTAAAAGGAAATCTAATGCATTTTCCAAACAGTCTCCAGAATAAAATTTCTGTGTTCTCCGAAAGAACTTCCTCGTTGATTCTGTTGATATTTCCTATTTCGAAATCCGTTCAACTATGTAACAATATACAGTAAAATATGCATTATTTAGTGATAAAAATTGCACATATTTCGTTATATGTGAAAACAAGATTAGGGGATGGGGGAAACATTGGAGAAATTTTAAAATCTCGAAAAGATTTTTATTCTTGTCTAACTAAGAAGAAATGTGAATTCCTCAGTAGGGTATATAAGTTTCTTGAAAGCTAATGTGCGTATGGCATCTTATATACCGTGAAAGGTCGAGAGCAGTTTTGAAGATATTCTTCAGTTCCTCTCTCAAGGTGACTTTAAACTCAAACATGTCTTAAAAGGAACAGATGTATTAAATGCATTTTGTGCGAATATTTGTTGTCTGAGGATTAAAAGGTAGCGTCCTAAATGAATCTATATTTTTAAAAAAATTGGTCTATGCCCAAAGGATCATTCTAAATGGGTGCCTGGTCTAAATCTTATAAATTATCCAATTAATATTGCCAATATGATTTGATTTCTTTATATGTAATGGCAAAAATAGTAAATCTAAAATTAGAATTCTGGAAGATAAATGTAATAATGCTGAATAAAATTACAGAATAATTAAACTATGATTAGTTAATCATGCATCTTTTTCATGTGTTCAACATAAATGAAGTAATGTATTGAGCTTTCTTTCAACACAAAATGAAGGGGAACATTTGCATTATTTAATAAACACATTTGCAGTATTTAAATAACATTTTTTAAATATAAGATTAAACGAGTGTTAATGTATCTGTTTCAATTTTTCTAATAAAGATATAAATCATATACCTGGAGCATTAAAACTCTGCTCCCTCGATTCTGCACGCAATTGGACCAGATCAGCTTACACAGCTAGCTAATATGCAGTCCACGAAATATATTCAATATCCTCCTCTACTAGTGTCTTGGTCACTTCAACTTTCCTCTCTCTGTAAGGACATTCTCCATACAAAAATATAAGGCCCTTAGCACCACACAAAAAGCAGATATGATTCAACGGAATTGCAAAACAATACTGCTACAATGTTACAGAACTTGTATCAATCATATGAAGTGGTATTTTCTTTCATGTGACCCTCAACTATTTTATTATTATTTGGGCCGTGGGTAGCCTAGTGGTTAGAGCGTTGGACTCCAGACCGGAAGGCCTGGGCTCGATGCCATCAAATACCCTCCAAGTACCCCCACGGAGTACGTGTTCGTTAAATCAGTGGATCCGAAAGTCTTGTGGGCTGAATCACGAGTGCTGGGGCCTGGAGAATATTTCCTTCCCCTTCAGTTCCATGCCTAAATTGGGGAGGTGGAGATAGGTGGTGTCGCCATCTATTATTCCTTCGGGGAATTTCGCCGAGCTAATTCGCACTGTCGCCTGTATGGTGCTCAAGACCAAGGCTAACGACAGGCGTACTTCTAACCTCTTGCCACGAGGAATTTCGTGGGCCTCGATCTGACTACGTCAGACAGGTGGCATTAGAAACAACAACACTATTTTATTATTCCTTTGCGAAAATAATAATTTTCATCGACATTCTAGTATTGCTAAGCAGTTCACTTCCTTTTAATTAAGCGATGCCCAAAGGGTGTATTATAATCTTTTTCTCAGGCATGATTATACTTTGTCCGATAAGTTCGATCCTCGGCTGCGTTTTGAATTTTATCTTAACATTTGAAGAGGGATGCAATAAAAAGTGTTTCCATGTGAATATATAACTTGAGTTACAATTTATCTTAATTTGAGACACACAGTTACTTGATCCATGTTCGCAATAATCTACCGCGCTATGTTTTATGAATATAGTGCTCTCAATATTTGCTGCTAGGAATGAAATCTGCAACTTTTTCTTCAAAAGATAACAAATTTCTACCTCAAGTATTTCTTTTTGAAATTTTGTTTAAATAAACAAGCCGTCTGAGCCAGATAAGATGGCTTGCATTACAATAATTTTTTCAATTTATTCAAGATTTCTCGAGCATGTTTTCAAAAGTTAATTCTGTTCCTTAGCAATTGTTAAATGATGATACGTGTTCTAGTCGAGTATTTATATTTGTCGTAAAGAGAGGATTTTTTAAAAAATAAATTATTTCTTTACCTACTCCCAATTTTAGTGTGAAAAACTGGCATTTGTTAAACGTGTACAAGAACTAGAAGGGCAGTTGAATTTGCACAACAGATTCCAGGAGACACTAGTTGGTCAGATGACTGAAATTAGAAAGCGCATCAAATCAATAAGTGAAGAGTGCCAAGAACTGACCAACACTCAAACGAAAACGTTGGACAACGGTAAGATATATTTCGGCCTAAGCCGAAATGAGAACATTTGAAAATAAAATAATGGATTGTTTCATAAATACATAATAAGGAGTTCACATATTGAAACTGTATTCGACACTTTTGTGCATAAACATTTTGTTACAATTTTAAATGTGGATTTTTCCAACAATATCAAAAGATAAAAAAAAAAAGTACTGTTCAAAAATACAAAATTCAAAATATTCTTTATTAATACATTAGAGATTTATTGGATCTACATGAATAGACTATTGAAAAACTATTTTATTCACAATTTCCAATATATTTTGAGTAATAAAAGGAATTTAATATATTAGTGTATACATATAATCAATAAGAAGTATTCCAAAAGTTTAATATATTGGCACAATTCTAACTTAATACTAAGCAATTGGCAAGAAAATAACAGGGCAAAGTAGAATACTCTTATTAATCAAATAGTAAGATTGCAGATTAAATAGAAATTCAGAGTGTTAAGTCTTTTTTTTTTAACTGTCCATATTACTGATCCGGTATAAAATAAGAAAAGGAAAAAGAGTTAAAAATTTTAATGGCTAAAATTGTTGTAAAAAATATAGTATCTATAGTATTCTATAGTATCTAGAAATAACCTATTTATTTAGAGCTATTTTTTTCTGGAGCACTCTCAAATTATATAAACTTGTTCTATACTGATTTATTTTTTTAATAATAACTTTTGTTTTCTAATAAAAATAGTTTCAGAGGCAAAGAAGTATTTGACAAATACCGACTTGCGCATTGGGCATATGCAAAAAATAATTTCAATCACAGAAAAGAGAAATGAAGAGTTGAAAAAAGAATTAGTAATGGTGAAGTTGGTATCCTTTTAATTGTTGAATTCATATTAATCCTCCTCACACAATTCGCTTAAAAATTTGATTGTATGTCTGCTTAATCACGACAAACAAGATATTTTGCGTTTAAGATCGTCGTTTCTTGTTTAAGTTAACGATTCGATAAAGTTAAAGGATAAATACCAACTTAGATTTTTGGCACTAGTAGAAAAATTTTTTTACCTTTTATTTTTAATTATAATGAGTTAATACGATAAAAAAAATTATATTGAAATAGAACGTACTGAAAGAAAAACTGGAAACCGCGCGCGCGCGCGATTGAGGCTTTTAAGTATAAGTTTGTTCATTTATTTGTAATATTGGAATTGAATTTGGGTGTGAGAAATTTTTCAATACACTTTTTTTCTATTTTAAATTTATGTAATGAATCTGTTGATGAGAGAGAAAAGAAACACATTGTAATTTTAACTGAAATAATAACTTTTTCATTCCATTCGCATAACGGTCATCCTTTAATCTTATATTCCTGTGTAGATTATGTTTACTAACATTTACATTTATATCTTTAAGAACACCTGTTTAATTTTTTTTTGGTTCAATTATAATTATTCTATAGAAAAGTGTATTTTTTTTCCGAGGTCTGAATTTACTGTGCTCAAAAACTCATCTTTACCCACACAACTGAAAACACAAAAGAATGATGAGCTTAAAAAGGTAATTCTATAACTTATATATATATATATTATATATATTGATAAAATTATTTTTCTAAACTTATGTATCTTTATTATTATTAGCTATCTTTATACAAAAAAAAAAAAAAAAAAAAAAAAAAAAATTTTTTTTCACTCCATTTAATAAAATCGCAAGCAGTTTGAGAAAGTATGTGCACTCAATAAAACAGTATTTCACAAAACGTAAAAATAATGTGCATGTTAAATTGGGCACTTTTTGTTTCGATAATGGTTTTATTCTGACAAACTTTTATCTTTTTAACTTTTACAACATTGGAATTTGTGGCAACCATAAAAATTATTTGGTGACCTTTTTTAAAATTCACCAATTTGCACTTAATATTTTTTTTTATTTAAACTTCTTTACTTTAACTCTTCCTTAAACACTTAACTTTCTTTTTAACACTTTTATGAACCAATAAAATAAGGTTGGAGGTTACCGGGAGTTTAAGTTCATTGCTTATATCATATTTCTTAATACACATTTTTACACATCTCATCTTTTGTTATTCAGTATATATTTTTTTTCCAGTGGCGCAATAGTCGATAGAAGACCAAGGCCTACTGTACCTATCTCAGTTTTCATGACCTTGGTCACTGAGATGTATGAGCTGATGTTCCGGTCAGATGGTCAGTCTAACGCGAAACCCCCAATGTTTATTTTCCAATCATAAGCTTGGTACTCATTTATCGATCCGCTGAAGGGATGAAAGGCTGTGTCGACCTTGCCCAGCATGGGGTTTGAACCCATTACATGTGGCGTAGAGCCGCAATACGCTACCATTCAGCCACTGGGTTTCATTTAGTATATATTCATCACATATTAAGGTATCCGACAACTTGCGACCATTTTTTTTTTTTTTTTTTTTGAAAAAATGGACATATGGAGATTTTTTTTGTGATTTTTAGATTTTTTTAGTATAATTTGAAGAAAAATCGTAAAATTGAAAACAGAAAAGAATTCATTATTATTAAAAAGGGATAAACCTGCTGAAAATGTAACAAAAATTACATAAACGAGGCCTACTCTGTCCAAAAATGTTTTGAACTAATTCTCAATTTTTCAATTTTAATGTGTTACTTTATTATTCATGATTGAAATGACCTTCAGGATAATAGATATTTTAATTTTTACAAAAACTAGAGCACTCTATCTTAGTGACTATATAAATTGCTTAAAAAAAACAATGATTATATTCACATAAAAGACTGTAAATTTTGAAATTAAACATTGATTGATAAATCTGAAGGTCAAAACAATTCTACTGTTATACTTAACATTGACAAAAAATTTCAGCAAATTTTTTTCAAAACTTTTTTAGCAATTGCCGTCTCCGTTTGAGTTTTTCGAAAAAAACACATTTTAAAGTTTGACATCTTGTGCAAAGTTATGGCATCTTCTTTTATTAAAACACTTGTAGGTTTTGTTCTAGTGAATGGAAAATAAAAGGCTTGGTATTTTTATTAAGCTAATGAGATGGCCAATAAAATAAAATCATAAAAAAAATTGTCAATTTTTGAAAAAAAATCATGATTTTAGGGTAGTCGGATACCTTAAGGACATGCATATGTTATTTAATTGAACCTTTGTTCGTTATAAGAGAGATGATCTCAGAAATACAAACAAAATAATTTTGAATGTTTTAAAAGTATTTTGACAATAAAAACGTATTCAAATCAATTAATATTAGGTTGGGGAAAAAAGAAATCCATTATTTTTGCATGAAATTGAAGACTTTATTTAATATGCTTCGGATTATCAAATTTGGGTCAAATACGCACCGTTTTGTTGTATAATTTGTTGCCATTTTAAAGGTAGCTTCAGAATGCCTCTCTCATAGAAGTCTTGGTTCTAATTGGCGAAAAACTCTAGTAATCGATTTTCCCAATCTTCTCTGGATACCAATTTCTTATCACTCAGGACATTTTTAAATGAGAGAAAAAGGTGGTAATCGCTTGGTGTCATGTTTGAGATACATGGTGGATGCATTAAAATTTCCCAACCAAGCTCCCAGAGTTTTTGACGAGTCACTACTGATGTGTGTGGCCTGGCGTGTCCTGATGTAACACAATACCTCTTATGTTGGCCGATTCTGGCCATTTCTGAGCTTCAAATGTTCCAGTTATGACGGGCTCACTCATTTTTTCATTAACATGTCCTTTTGGGTTCTTTGGGGCCAGAATAAATGGCAATTCTTTTCCAACCCATCCGAAAAGTATAAAACGCTAATGAAAGATGCAAATTAGGAAGCTTTTAAATAACAGAAGTTTAGAGTAAGCGAGGTGGCATTAGGGGAGTGTTATGATAGTCCGTGTTGCAAATGTGAAGAGTATTTCGAGAAGTTAAGTGACAGTCAAGAGAGGTTACCGGTGATAGAGAACCTGTAGTCAAGGTAGATACTATTCTACGCCAGTGAACCGCAGCTTCAGCTAGGATCAGATAGATTGCTGTTTCGTTGGACATTATGGTAGGAGTTACCATTTTAATATTCGGATCTGTGTTTACATTGAAATAGAGCTTAGGCGAGTTAGTTATTGATAGCGGTCCGAGTTACGTTATTTCGATGTTATATATTGTGTGTTTAGCCACCGTAGATTCTCTCACATGTTTTTATTACCTAATCTGTTATTGGTTTAAGTTAAGATCTTAGTAAAGTAATATTAAGATTATGGCAGCTTCTGGTTCTTCATTTATTCCTACACCTCTAGCTCACGCTGATAATCTAGGAGAAGGGCACCCAAGGGGTACGTCTTTACACAGTTGTTGACAGTAGAGATCTGAATTTAATGTTTGGCCATACAGAAGTAACTCATAATAAATGATTCCTTTCCATTCCCACCAAATACATAGTAGAACCTTCCTGGCCGTTAGTTCTGGTTTGGCCACCGTTTGAGCTGCTTCACCGCCCTTTGACCACGATCGTTTTCACACAGTATTGTCGCATGAGACCCATTTCTCATCCCCAGTCACAATACGTTTAAGAAATGGGTCGATTTCATTTCGTTTTGCCAAGGCTTCGCAGATGGAAATTCGATCCATCAAGTTTTTGGTGTTAATTGGTGTGGCACCCAAACATCCAGCTTCTTTTTAAATCCAACTTTGCCTATGCAAAGTGTCTATGCCTATGCAGGCCTGCCTATGCAAAGTGCATCTTTAACATCCAAAATGCCTGAACAGAATCGATGAAACCAAAATTGCACGTAATTAGCTGTAACAGAATCGGCACCATAAACACCATTCACAATTTCAGCCGCCTGGCTTACATTTTCGCTTTTATCAAAGAAAAACTGTAAAATGTATCGAATTTTCTCTTTGTTGACTTTCACTTTTAACACCCTGTAACTCACGACTGAATGGACTAAACAAAAAACAGCAAAATAATTTTTTTAGTGTGAAATGTTACCTTGACATTGAGCATAAATTTGAAATTGTTTGATTGATATACTTTACGAGATATAGACACTACAGTCATCTACCGAAAAAAATGATGGATTTCTTTTTCCCCAACCTAATATTTTCTTCTTTCATTCATTATACGTGGGAATTAAATAAGAACTCTAACTTATTTTTCTGCACAAAGTTAAAAAAAACGGCTAATTTTATCTCACAAAATTTGCTTAAAACTTTTTATCTTCTCTTACTGTTGTCTTATTTTACTTCAATTTAACACGTTATTTTAATCAAATATTAATCACGTTTACGCATAAAGAAGAACGCGTGACTAAATTTTTTGATAATTTTTATTTCAACTATTTTATATTCATAGTACCATTTTGTTTCAGTTGGAAGAAAGAAATCTCGAATTGGAAAATTTACTTCTTCTATCGCGAAAAGAAAATGAGGTAAAATCTTTATATAAGGACCAATTTACTGATCTTATCAATAAAATCGAAAATTCAGAGATTGATTCGAGCAGAGCAAATAGATCATAAGGCAATGTGTTATTATATTCTGCTTATTTTTCAAAATTAATCGCTCAATTCCTTATACAATTTTGATATCACCATAAGACGAAAATAATTCGCAAAACTAGAGTAATGAGGATAAAAGAGAGTTATAACTCTAAAAAATATATGCAAGTCCGCATTTTTGTAGACTTATAAGTCTACTAAAAGGCGGTTATGATTTATTGAAAATATTATGCTTCTTAAAATATTAGTACCTGGAACTTATGCTGCTACTTTTAATGATTAACTTTTTGTAAAATGTTATAATCATTTCTATGCCAGAATCCCTTTCTTAAATTATTTCAAGATGTATATAAAACTTAACATTTAAAAAAAGATTAAAATATTAAAAAAAATAAGTATTGTGACATACATTCATTTCAATTTGATAAATTTCTAAGGGTCAGGTAATATTTTTAACATAAATTTAGAATGTTAATACTTCACATTCAAAATTTAAACGGAATAACTTTTTATGGGAATCACTCACATATTTTTTTCGGTGATAGATAATGGCAAATTAAGACTAGATTGCATTACATTTGCATTAGATCTTAAATGCATTATATTTGGTAGTCCTCCTCCCTTTGGAAAAAATTAACAAAAATGACGTAATAATTATTTCGAAAAAAAAAAGTACTGTTCCTATTTCAACTAATCAAGGCTTTAATGTTTACTGCGAACAAACATCCGCCTATTTTATTCATCTTAAAAAGCATGTGAAGTTGCCTTTCACTAAGGCATTTTTGATTACATTATCCTGCTATAAAATGGGCTTTTTCTAAAAAGGAAAAAAAAAAAACAACCGGGGGGGGGCGGTTATTTAGTTGACTTAAGTTAATAAAAACATTCATAACAAAGAAGACTAGTATTTTATTGATATAAAATAAGAAACACAGCAGCTCAATGTTTAAAATCTAGTTAAAAAACTAAAATTTCTAGGAGGTCCACCTAAAATGTAAAAATATTTTCCTCCACACATTAAATAATCCAATAGTTTTTTTTGTAAAGGCAAAAACAACATTCACGAACATTTTAGCATTTGAATAATGAATTCAATGATAAATGCTAACTCTTCGCAGAAAGTGGAAATACTTTTTTTATACGACTGTATGAATTTTTAACAAGTAATATATAATTTCCTACGAATAAATGAAAGAAAAAAAGTTTCGCTATTGCAACGAAAGCAAATATGTTGTATGTCATATTAGAAAGAAATTTTATTAAGAAAAGGCCGCGCATTTGACTCGCTCAAGAAGGATGATTTTTGTTTCGTTAGAGGTACAAGTTCAGAGTTAGTGGGCATATGGAACATTTCTAAAGGCCATTGAAACCACTTTTATCTCCATTTTATGAACATGTTCTATGTTAGATCGTAGACGTACAGCGAGGTTTTTTTATTTTATTTTTCAGCCAAAAGGTGTTTTGCAGTTTATAAAAATCACAGCTGATTAAGAAATAGTTTCATTATTTTCAACACAGAACTATATATTATTGCAATTTATTCTATATTTCTCTTAATTTTTAATTCAAAAAAAAATCTTGTTTTACATAATATAGCAATGCAGAAAAAATTACATTTGTATTATTTAAGAATGAAACATGAATAAAAGTTCTTAAATAAATTTTTCTTAAAATTAAATAGAATTAAGAAAAGGCTATTTATACATTTTCATCAACTTCTATTCTTTTGTGAATTTCGGTACAAAAATTACAAATACTTTTTAAAGACAATATTGATTGACAAATATGTGTTGACAAAATAACATTTTTTAAAAAAATAATTCCACTGCTGACAAAATAATAATTAACATCTCCAAGTAAAGAAGCGAAACGATAATAATTCGACAATTTTAAAAATGAATATAAATGCGGCCGAAATGACAGACGTCATTTAGCCCCCTTACCACCATGAATTTCGATCGGGTGTCATTCGTTATAACAGAATAAATTTTTCTCGTTATTTTAACACTAGAACCGCGGCAATTTCGTTCTTCGCGGGTAGGGTCGAATTGACCCCAATTAATAAAAATCCTTGTTGCCATGCTAAAAGTAGGCTGTAATTGTTTGGCAATGACATTTATTCATTTTAACATTAAATAAGTGATATAAATAATAAGTTATAATAAGTGATAAAAATAATAAGATATTGCAATATGGAATATTGTAACAGTTAATAAGATATTCAGACAACTTGAATAGAAATATTTAGTTTCTTACCAGTCGAGATTTCCTACACATTTTGGGTAACTTCTTTTTATATATTTTGTACACTTTCCCCTATAATCGGTATTTTACAGTCAGAAGAAGTATCTATATATAGTTTTGTTTCTACACTGGAAATCTTCGCAATGAACCCTTTTTCGCATCTGCGCAGATTCTTCGGTAGTATCCGCTTTTGTCTGTGTATCTGACTTGTACTTTCTTTTGTGAATGTACGCACTACGCAACGCTTCAATAAGTTGAAGATATTCTCTCCTCGTAAGTTTTTCACCATTAACTTCTATGTATAAAATCCATGAATTATTCCCTTCAAGATCAAGAATATTGTAGAATACATGAACTGTGGCTACCTTCTTGATCCTGCCTTCACAGAATATTTCCGAGCCCTTTGGTCGGAAATGTCGACTCCAAATTTTGTTGAGTTTTAAAATGATATTGTTTCTGGAAGCTTTTTTGGATTATTATTACCGATATCAACTGTGGGATGAAGGGGCTCAATAATAAGACATTTTTTCTGGTTTATCCTTCATAAACTATCAAAGTTATATCATCATGCTCCCCACAGTAACAATGTATCGTATAACGGCATCTTTACTTTTTTCACAAATTCAGGTACTTCTTTCATCGTCCCAGTTAAACTAGTGTTTTTCGCTTTAACATTTGGGACAGATTTAGTGTAGTGAAAGAATTATCTGTGTAGTGATATTTCTTGCTTTATTTTCGAAAGGTTTTATCAAACACAAAACGACGTATTCGGGGAGAGATAGGTTTACAGGACGTTCCTCATCTTTAGACAAATATGGGAAACCATTGAGCTCATATTTACTACCAACATCAGCAGCAAGCCAGAACTTGATACCAAACTTATCTGGGTTACTTGGCATATATTACGTGAAACGGCATCTGTTCAATTTCGTATATCATTCGTTATTGTATTTCAACAGTTCATTTCGGAAATTATTAATGGAATAATAAAAGCTTTTACCAGTCAGAATGATGAGGCAAAGCCAAAGAAAGCAACCACTCGGGTGAAGAGACACACGTTTATTTACAAGACAGATAGAAAAACGTACACTTGAAACAAGCGAGTTACAAAGCTTTAGGCGGAAACAGTTGTTCATCAATAGTGATATATGGTCCTGGTTGAGAGCAAATTATCGAATTTTCAATAAATTTCTTCCAAACTTCAGAAACGAAAACAATTTATCTGTCTGAAGGCGTTCACATCGTGTAGTTTCTTTGTCGGATCGCAGAAATTTCATAAATTCTTTGAATCTATCTCTCGCCGTAGTATCGAGGAAAAAAGATGGACCTCAAACAACAGACTATCAAGCTCTAGATTATTTGCACCTCGAGCATACAAAATTGATCTAAAAGCATCTAGTTCGTCTAAAGTTGTGGACCATTCATTTTCTCCCGGTGGCCGGTGAGCCTCTTACTCTGTACAATTCTTGATATGACGAAGCATAGGCTCATCCCTGAACTAATTGCATAGCCATTTCCAATATTTCACTTAGCATAAAAGGTTGGGCCAATTTTTTTCCCTCTGAAAATATTATATTCAGCAATTTTTCTACCCGTACAACTTCCGGAGGTGATGCTTTCCCAACCCGTTTCATGATTTCTAACAAAAGTTCCAGAGTTCATTTCATCTGTATTTGAATCTGATAACTTTTTACGTTTATTTACACTTTGTTTTTTCTTTCCAGAAGTGGTTTTTCTGCTAGTACATTGTACAGGAAAATTAGATATGGTATCTTAGAGGACTGAAAAAGTTTTTCCCATTCCAGGAATCGTTGAATTGCAAATTTAGTACTTGTGATTATAATAGGGTCAAAATGACCCATTCCGTGGTCTTAGATATAAGTATTAAAAACCAAAAAATGAGAAGTATTACTTATATATTTAGGATATATATAAAATATATTTATCATATACTTATATATACTTATCATATTTTTACAGGTTATTATTGGTATAAAAATAGGAAAAGTCAAGAAATTTTTTAAAATTCCGTTTGCAATTTTTTGAGAAAATCGGGAACAAATTTTTTTTCGGGTCAAAATTACCCCACATCCGCGGTTCTAGTGTTAAGAGTAAAGAACTGTGTTAATTAATATGAAGAAACTTGAGTTTTACACGTTCTTTTCTTGTTCTCATTGAATGAAATAATTTAAAATTTGATGGTTATTCATAAAAAAATCTTCAATTTTTCATGAATAAAAGTTTTTAAACTCTCTTTTAAATGCAATAAAACTGACTTATTGTAGCTTATATATATAATGTCCTAAGCAATATTTATGTAAAATGTCATTTACTTTATTCCTAGAAAACTCTGAATAACTTTTTGGAATCAAACAAACTATTGTGTGAATACATGGATAAATACACAGATGCGCAAGAAGTAGAAAAGTCTTTAAATATTGAAATTGAGCAGTATAAAAATAAGATGAAGACACGGGACCTTAGAGAGGAAGAATTAAAGAATTTAATAAAATATCAAGAAAATTTCAACTCTATTAAGGTGATTGAAAAATATTTTTTTAAAATCGCTTTTAATTTACATGTTTTAAGCTGCATAAATCAATGAAAAAAAATCATTATTCATATTCCTTAAATCTGTTCTTATTCATATATGTCTACGAAGAATTTGAGGATGATAAATACTAGAAACAAGCTAAAAAATAGCATTCGATTTAAACCACTTTACACATTCAGATGTAATTTTTCTGAACGTGTACAGTTTTTTAACCCCGCATGTGTCACAACCTGGTTTTCTCTCTCTCTCATTTGATGTCTTCTTAGAATTCACAATAAGCTGCTTGCTAAGAATTTCGTAATTCCTAATGACGGAATTTCTGTTAACGCCTCATATTACAGACTTACACTTGCTAGAAAATGTCTGCGTTCACGTACTATTGCTCACATGAACAACGAAAAAAATTCAAGACCTGGAATTTGAAACTTTCTTTTTTGAAATAATATTTTATTTAGTTCATCTCAAGTATTCAAAAAACAAGAAAATTCGCTTTTAAAATAAAGACAGGGTGGTAGTGATACTAACAAATATCAAGTAGAAAAAGTCTGCGTTTACTGTCTGGGTAACTATAAAAATTATATAAAAAGGATCATGATTCAGCGCTTATCTTTTCCCATTCGTCCTTAAGAACACTGCATCATATCCTTGCAAGATATATTATATTGACGAATCCTATATTCCAGCAAATCCCATAGGTGTTCTATAGTATTCCGATCAAGTGGCTGCGGGGGCGTGTACAAGAGCCAAAGCATCACAATCTCAGCGGTATGCATAGGATCGTAGTCGTGTTATCAACGAAATGACGATAGTAGGCAGAGTTTGGTGGCACACTTTCCTTAAAATTGTTTTTTTGAGGACATCAAGGTAATCATATTTGTTCATAATTGATTCGTACTCCAACTTGCTAACATCATTGCTCGCCATACACCCCCACACTATGACTCCACCGCCGCCGTGCTTTACCGTTGGAACTAAATGCACTTTTTGAAAGGCTGTGTGTGTGCATGGTTTTATCTATACCAATTTACAATCTTTTATGCCGAAGTTGTAAAATTTACTCTTATAGCAGAATATCAGTCTTCCAGAACTTTGGAGGTTTATGTATATGCCCTTTTTCAAAAGCTATCCATTTAGGTTGGCTGGTGATTGAAATATAAGGTTAACTTCGAACCACTCGACTAGAGTATCCGGCCTTTTTCAATATTTTTCTTGCAGTATCCACGCAAATGTGTTTGTCAAACTTCTCGTGAATGTCTGTTGCTACTTGAGTTCCAGTCAAACGCGGATTCTACAATGATCTTACGCCCACTATTACTAATTCTTTTGCTTTTATTTTACATGTCCTGAAATTGCTTCGTATCTCACAAAAACGTAAAAATTATTGCTTCACAGAATTCTTAAACTATTTTACTTAATTGCTGAATGTAAAAACGCTGTTAACCTATAACGCCATTTGATAAAAACCCAGGAATCAAGAATATTCAAAGAGTAAACGCACACTTTTTCTGCCAACTATTTATTTATTTTGCTACTAAACTCCCGTCATCTTACGTAGTTTTAATCCAAAATTAACGAACTCTTGTATGATCAGTATTTAAATATAGTAAGCAATTCATGGAATTTTGTTAGAAAAAAATCATATTCCTATTCAATTTTATATTTGCTGTATGAATAGTTATAGGTGAGCGCAGGCCTATTCTTGCAAGTGTACCACTTCTATCAGACACCGATGGAAGTTCAGAGAGTGTCGTGCAAGTTTTATACACAGAAAGAGACAGCACTGAAGCGGATGCCCTGTATAAAATTACTCTTATATTTTTTAAAAATATACATATATGGATAGATTGGAATTTAATATTTTTACATAAGTGGATGAGCCACAACACAGATCTATAAGAACACCCAGTTACACAGCAATTGCAAATAATAATTAATGAAAACGTAAAAATAAAATTATAAAAAAATTTCATAAAATAAATTTAAGTTTGGTTTTAGTCATACAATTTTTCAAATGTTCATTCTGTAATAAAACATTTGAAACATTTTATGTTAATTGAGGCATATTCATTCCATATACTCACCGTTTGATTACAGGAGCAAACCCTCACGAATTACAAAAGTAAAACTCAAACCTCGTGCGATTGCTTGGAAGAAACCTATTCCGAAAACAATTCCATTACAGGGAGTTCTCAAGCAAACGAAGACGAAAATTCTGTCACTCAGAACATCATCGATACCATTATTTCGAAAGATTCGATTTCTTTAAACAAAAGCAACGCGATAGAGGAAACTTCGAATACCTTTTCGGTATTTACAGACGATGAGACCACGACGTTCAGAACAGCTATGAAACGAAAACTGAATTTGATGGATGAAGATGAAGTAGTGACGACAGCGTCTAAGAAACCTTTCATTGGAGTAGAGAACGGTCACTGGGCATTCGAAAATCAAGTCCTTCGTACCATCGAGCCACTCGGCAATGATGACAAATCCATTCCGTCATCGTTTAATAGTGTGGATGATGGCGAACAACAGTCGCAAGAGAAACACGTGAGCAAGGAACTGTCGAAATCTGAAAATGCCATGTCCGTTATAGAGAACGATAAATGTAATCGAGACGGAGAAATTGAAATGAACGATTTAGTAAATGTGCAGATGAATTTGAAGGATCTGAAAGTTTGCGACGCTCACCTCGAAAATTGAGATTACTTGAAGGCATATATGAAAAATAATCAGAAAATTCTGTTACACTGCATTCAAGAGATTAAAACAAGGTAATTGTTGACACCTCTTTTTTTTGGAACACTTTATTTTGTAAATTACTTGTTCATTCTTTTGTAAAGACCTTTAAGGCTGTCTTCGGTTAATGTTACAGAATATGACCCAAATTTAGAATATTTTTTCAGATATAAAAGTATTCAAACATTAATATTATATTCTGGCTTCACACTATCCTGTAGAGAATCCCATATTTTATCATATTAACAATTTTTATCCAAGTAGACACATTTTTTTCTTTTATAAAATGTGTTTCTCAATTTGGGTCCTATTCTTTAACATTAACCGAAAACAACCTTAATATCCTTGATTTATAACATGAATGAGTGGAGTGTGTGTGTGAGGGAATATTTAAGTCGCACTATTCATCTAATCGAGGGCTTTTGGCGACTGACTGAGTAAATTTGAACGATCAAGTGACGAGGATGACACCTGAGCTGGCACCCCCTTCTTCTAATTTCCACACCACACCAACAGGAGGGCATTTGATTCTCGATAAACTTAGCGTACATCAGCCTCCTCTACACGGAGGGTCTTTGAAATCTTTCACTTGATCTCTTTTTCCGACTGTGATGCCTCTTGGAAAATGGGGGTCCAGCTCATGTATCATGTTCAACACTTGAACCCACAGAATTACGAAATTCGTCGCCAATAGTCCTCTTGTTGCTTCTACGCGGGAAGTTAATAAAACTACCAAGAAATAAACTCAACTGTTTTAGAAACGAATCTAAAAAGAAAAATTGGTAGATGCTGCCCTTATAAACTTATAAGCAATTGGCTTACCATTCGAAAAATGAATAAAAGTTCGTTTGATTAAAAATAATTCACAAAATAAAATCTGCTAAATTACATAAAGAAATTGTATAAGGCTTGTTTCTTTTATCATAATCCTTAGGTGCTAACTCAGTATTAACTTTTTGTGAACAAAACATCTGTTAGGCGTTTCAGTTAAAACATAATTAATAAATTTGTGTGTTTTTTTTACGATTCAGTTTTATAGACTGAAGAATTATCGTTATGATTAGCAGAGAATGCTAATTGCACTTTCATTTACTATCGCACCCGGTTTCACGTCTTTTTTTAACTTTCACACTTGATAAATGCAACTCAGATTCACTCGTTAGTATTAATATCTAATTTGGATTGGCAAACAGAAATATGCAGCTCAGGGCTTTCTTTCCAAATAAATAAAACAACACGGGATACAAGGAGCATCTTACAAATTAATTAAATTGCAACAGGGGCCTAATTTAGGAAACATATACAAAAGCATATTTTCTTTCTACAACAGATTAAAATATGGAACTCAAAATCCAAATTAAAAATTTCTAAAGATAAAACCTTTTATTTTTCAATTTTTGAAAATATAAACAAAATGCGTAATTGAATATGTGAACATATGATATTGCTTTTTAGGAGAAAGCCTAATTACATCGTATTACTCGTTGAAAATAGTTTGGAGAGAGCTTTGTTTGTTCTTTAGCGTTTATAACTGGAATAACAATAAAAAACCCATTAAAAATTAGATTTCAGATTAAATGCCATGTACCATTTCCCTTACAAACTTAATCTGGGAGCTTAGAAATTGAATTGCTCCTTCAAAAGGAGTTAATTGAATTGAATGTGTGTGTGTGAAAAAATCAGTGGTGTTAAGACAATATATTTTGCGAGAAGGATTATTAATATCTTAGGACAGCAGAGTTGGCGCTTCATCTTGCAATTTTATCATGATACTTTTAAACTTGTTTAATTTATTTTACACCAAAAAATAAAACTTATCTTTACAACATAATTTCTATTGTTAACCATTAAACGTGCCACTTGTTAAATTAAAAAAAAATGTGATTACTTGTCAAAAATAAATATTTTGAAAATTCAATCTTTGATATTTTTTGGAGGAGGATAAATAAATTCTTTTTTCTACTCTTAATTTTTTTTTTTAGAATATTGATTTAAAAATTCCATTTACATTTCAGTATAGCTTACAAGGAATGTTCCGAAATATTTTTTTATGGGACGATTGAAAAATACAAAGAGGATATCCTTTCTATTGAAATATTGACACGTACTTTTGAAGCTACGAAGATAATTAATACTCCATTGACGTCGCTTAAAACAAAGCGTCGCTCAGGCAGTATGGGTTTGATTGGTTGTTGGTAGCATTGAGAAGCAACACGGAGACTGTTGGTCCCAGACCTCTTCGCTTTGAATCTCAGTCAAATGACGAGGGCGACACATGTGTGAGTTAGCATTCTACCCTTCAAGCTTCGACATCACGCCAGGGTGAAATGTATAAGTCTCAACAGATTTAACGTGCAACAGCTTCAATACGCGGCCTGTCTTTAATGGCACCAATACTCTACACAAAGAGTTGGAAACCTTTTAGTTGTGGTGTACCAAGTCAATCAAGGAATATGAATAAGTCGGAAATGTTTGATACATTTCGATTCTAGGGAATAGAGGTCAAGAAAACAGAGTTTCGAGTTTTCTTATAAATCAGTTATGCATCATTTAAAGATATTAACATAAAAATAAACCACATGAAATAAAATTATTCCTTCAACATACGTAAGAAAACTAAAATTATACATATATTAAGTATCTCTTAAGTATATTTATAAAAATAAGAAATAAACAGCATATATATACAAGTATTCTTTCAATCTAATTAAATACAAAAAATAATTATTTTAATGCGAACTTTGTTCCTACAGCGCTGTGCTTCATTTTACAGTATCAGGGCTATAAATTGTGACTTTCAATTTAACACAGTTTTGTATGTTCAGTTGTGTTAAACTACTACATTGTGCGGACTCGGAAATGTTTTTCACAAGAAAAGTCTTGTCCACAATCAAACCAAAAGGCAGAGGACATGAAATTTTCTCTTCAAACCGTTAAATCCTTCCAGCAACAATTTATAGTAGCTGTTTATTTATCGTTAGTTATCATCCAGAATTTTGTAATTCCGTAACATTGCCTTTCATAATTCTGAAGATGGTGTTTCACAATTACCTCTACTTCAAAATCATCCATTTCATTCCATTGTAGATTCGTGTAGAATTGTGCAACGTATTAGGTATGACATGCGTGTCATAGGTTGCCGACGCCTCTGCTCTAACCCAGAACTTGACAGAAAAATGACGGCCTTCACTATGAGCACTCGGCTATCGTTTCCTAGGCAGGATTGGATAATTATTTTAAGCTATGCACGTTCGTTCAAATAAGTGTTGTTTCGTTGCTTTCTCGCAAAAAAATCACTTGATCTTACTCAGCATCAAAGTTTTAAGCATTCAGCGAACATACTAAATGTGTTTCAAAAAGATGCCACATTCCTCCAGAAAAGTACTTGTGTTTCAGTTTAAGAAATAATGAATCACAAATCTTCAAAGAAAGAGGAGTTTCAAATTTTGTCTCTTAAGTCACCGTATGCTTCCGAGCGATTCTGCTACAGTCGTAATCAGCTCGAGAACGAAACTTTTGAGAGGGCATCTAGTTGGATGACCGTGATGGCCGCGGTAGTCGAGTGGTCAAGGTATCGAATGTGGCTGGCATGTCACGAGTTCGAGTCCAGTAACACTAAAGACCCGCCGTGTAGGGGGAGTGATGCACATTAATTCTGTCTAGAGCTCAAACTTCCTCTCGTTGGTGTGGTAGTTAGGAGAGAGAGGTGCCAGCTCAGGTGTCATCCACGTCACTTGACCATGGTTTAAAATTACGTGGTCTGTCGCCAAAAGCCCCCGTGTAGCTGAACAGTGAGATGCTAATATTCACTTACTTGGATGATCGTGATTTCCCGTCAACTGACAGTTTCTGCAGGCAGAAAAATTCAAGTATGGGTTTATCTTCATAGGAGTACAGATGTTAATAACCCAATAGCAGGGAATTCTTTATTAGTTGTTGTTGCTTCTTATGCCACCTGATCTCGACTGCGTCAGATCCAGGCCCACGAAGTTCATCATAGCAAGGGGCTAGATGAAGGCCTGCCATTGGCCGTACCCTTGAGCAGCATAAAGGTGACAATACGATTTAGCTCGGTTTTACCACCATTTTGAGGGAGAACACCCTGGTGATCAGGGGCCTCCCACCTCTCTTCCCCTTCCACCAACATCACGAGAGGACTTGCGACTCGACGGTTATTTAGAGCAGTTCTCCGCAACCTTTTATAATTTAGATTGTTTTGATTCACACACAACAATTTTAATCTAGTTACATTTAAATATGCCTTCAGAATAAAATATAGTTACACCAAAAATGAATAAAAGTGATTTAACGTGGAATATAAAGTGATTTCCGTGTAAAGTTGCGCAAATCCGAGAGAAATGCACCGCTTTAAATAAAATGGCAATAGTTTAATGTTCCTTAGACGGCCCGGCACCATTGATCCACGGACCGGTCCGCGGACCGGGGGTTGCGGATCACTGATCTAGAGGACCCCCTTCCGCAAAGGCACTATACATTTACAAACATCCATGCCTTCTCCGGGATTCGAACCCAGGACTTACGGCACAGCAGTCAGCGTCGTTAACCACTATGCCGGATGGTCCATTCTCTAATAGTGCTTCGATTTACTTATTTCAGTCTAAATGTCTATTGCCATTAGATATGAAAAATATACAAAAAACCTCTTTTATATAAAACTCTTATTTGAAAAGTCACAAGTGTTGTCGAATTATTTTTTAAGTTACACATGGAATATGCGATTTTCTCTTTTCAAAGAAAATATTTTCTATCACATTCTGAGTTACTAAATGACTCCAGTAAAGAATTCTGCTCTGGAAGAAAAAAACCAATACTGATTTCTGGATATAAATTCTGAAAAGATTTTGGGTGTCCTGCTTAAGATTAATAATGCTTTCAGTTATTTTTTACAATATTGCATAACTGTCGGTACGAAGTGAAAAGTTCACTTATCTTTAAATATTAACGCCCGAGCACTTTTATATGATTTCCAAATGACCCGAGATATCTTTCAATGCATAGGGATTTTCTGCTCAGTATACTAATATCGAAAAATATATTTAAAAAGTTGAAATTCTAAAAATAGATGAAATATCGAATGGTGCGAAAGTCGGGAGTAAAGTAAACGAAAATGTTAACCTGACGTATGGCATTGGAATGATTTAACTATTGTACAAATACATTTCTTGATATGTCTTTCTAGGGGGAAGGAAAAAATTTAGAACCCGAATAAAAATTTGATTCTGTATTTTCCTACTCACTGTGAGTTTTGATTTAGTATTTTGAGTAATAGTTGTGGATATTAAAAGGATGAATAACATTTGAGGTTAAGTAATAGTTCCAGGAATGCGAAGGATGTATATAGAAGCAGATGTACAAATTTATTAGAATATGTATAACAGAGGAGATCCTTTAGTATGTTAGATAAGGATCAAGGGACTTGACAGCCTTTTTCACGTCTTCGCTGTCCTCTTCGATCTCGTCGTCTCGGAGGTCTTTCTCGCTCAGTTCAGTTCCGAACACAGTCTCGTCTCTCACCCCTGCTGTGGTCCATACCCGGATGCTTCCATCGTAAGAACCTGTAAACAGCTTTCCCGGCACAACCTATAAAAGAAAGCTTTCATTTATAAATAATTGATCAATGATACTTTCGTGCCTGAAAAAAAGACTTGTTCCAAAATCGATTAGAAATATATAAGAGTTCATACATTTGCAAATAAGTAATCTAATAAATAATATTTTAAATGTTAACAAGGTGCGTCAAAATATCTGAGAGTTATTCATAAAAAATATTTGTATACAGATACAAGAATCCTGCACTCCTCTATCTCAAAATAATAGCCACATATATAACGACTCTATCACTGTTGGTCCATCGTATCTCTGGATGGAAATAAGGTTTCTTTATTGATCTGTTTTTGTGGTAGCGCGCCTTTTGTTTTTCTAGTCCTTCAGAAGTTTTACACAAAATTTGATACATTATTAGTGTTTTTCTCTCAACTTGATGGAAACAAACACATGATGGCGCTCAGTTTCATTCTATTGTTCACTAGAAGTCTGCATGCTTTTAATAGGGTATACACGCAGAAAATAGTTTGAGCGTGAACTTTAGAATTGTCTTCATACGTGCACCAAATAATGACTCCTTAACTTCCTTTACTGACGCACGAAAAAAATATAATCTCATATCTTTCGACGTACACATACGGTAAAACATTCTATTTATTATTGTATTACTCATTCTGTAAAATTTTTCCTTCCAAAGGGAGTGGGTACAAGTAGGATATTTATCAGAGGGAATACCAATGGCGTAACGTATACCGGCACATTGCGGGGGGGGGCAGGATTTCAAGGGGGCTCAAAGTCTGACTGACACTAAGTACGTACCCTTTGTAAGATCTGACTTGGGGCCTTAAGCCTGACTAATGTTCTCCGTTACGCCACTGGGGAGTACAGTTTGTATATCTGGCCAAAAAATGTGTTTTAACCGATCGCGAGGTGACAAGATCTTCCGTTGAGGTGGTCTGCAATAGCATATTTTCGAAAGTAGGCTTCTGTTGTCGTTCTTTATTGCTCCAATTGTTATAGAATATTTTCAGCAAAAACCTGTTAATTTGAATGTTTCATTACAATGATGTAAATACTAATACTTTGTGACGTTTACACACAATGTATATATACAGTATCGAATATTGTATTATGTCTTGTATGTAATGTAGAATATTGTATGTATGTCTTATATACAATGTCGAATATTGAATGTGTTTTGTATACAATGTGCGTATAACACAACATAATGGTAGTAAAAAAGTTTTTAATCGTCAAATGATTTATCTCTCTCTCAAGCCACTGATTATCAAGAAATAGTGTTTGAATGAGTCCCTTTTATTCGAATGATCAACCTTACCGCCGGGCAAGGGCAACAACATTATTTTCCTTCTGCCTAGCAATGTGGTAGTTGGTGCGCGCGCGAAAGAGAAACGTAACGTTACCTCTACTGAAAAAGAATTAGATCAACGTAGCGTTTAAAAAAGACAGAAGCTGATTAGGCTAATTTTTGAATCAATTCACACTCCTTTAAGAGACTATTCTTTTGGATTGAATTGTTATTTTCTTCTCCCTTAAAGAGAAAAGCCGAAATATACAAGAAATAAAAAAAAAAAAAAAATAACAAGGCTCTTTATTTTATTCCAATAAAGGGGTCCGGCACATGAAATTTTGAAACATTTTCGATGTTCACTTTTTATATTTTCTAAAAAATCAAATATTTCTGTTGAAAATGATGTATGATATGAGGAAATACGATAATTAGAAGTAATCTTATTTATTTTTTAAATGAAGCTACTCATTGATGCGCGTCAAACGAGCTCTGCTAAGAGCACCTGTGTTTCCCCTTGCATAAGTTTCTGATGAGCTGGAATCCATATGATGATCAAATGGAAAAATTTGACTAAATTGGGCTTATCCAAAAGTGTATGGGTACACGTCTTTTGGATCTTAAAAGTGAAACAGGGAGAAAAAAGTGAAGAGATAGAAAACGCCTAAGGGGTCGTAACCGACTCACCGCCATTTTAATATAAAAAATTCAAAAATATTATAGTACAGAGATAATATCAATGTTTGTTCTACTTATTTTTATCTTCTGTCTTCAAACGAGAGCCCTCAACATGGATTGTGTCCTGCGGGTATAAATACATGGTTCAAGTTTCAAAAGGCAGAAGCTGAATGTAAGGAAGGGCAATACGATCATAAACACATAAACACGTGCTATATACAATAATGAATTAAGTGAAGCCAATTTTTAGAGATGTAGGTGATCCTATGTTATTAAGAAAATGTTTACGTGAAAAGACTCAGAACCCAATTTAATCAATTAATAACACTATATGGTGAATGAATGGAAAAATGTAGTGCGTTGAATGCATAAATTTTTCAATCAAAATGGGCGGCACCAGAATAGGAAGTGAAAACCAGACACGGAGAGTAACTAGTCTTCCTTCTCATAACCGATCTTGAAAGAGAACTTAAAACAGCAACGTGTCTACCAAAGTAGTCCCAAACAGGTTCAGGTCTGGAGATTATTTCTCCCACTGTGTGACTCCAAATCATGATCCCCAGCAATCACAACTCGTGAGTTCCGCATTATCATCTATCAGAATGCATTCGTTACCGATATCTGTGGCATATGGGTGTCTATAGCGATCAAGGCCCTCGGCCAATACCTATAATCAGAGTGTGGAATACATGCATCTTAGTATGACCACCGAGAGAGGTCCCCGCCCCCCCCCCCTCCATGATTCCTTCTGTTTTGTAACTGCGCTAAATCACTCTCCGGTGTAAATCCTGACTCATGAAGCGTACCATTGCTATTTGATCAAGGAAAGGAAATCTAGGAAACGTCCAATAAAAGAAGAAAAACAGAAAACCGATATCTTCCTATTTATTTTAATTCTCTTTATTTATTACTTTTTCCTGTCTCATTCATAAATTCGAGAGAAAATGGCAGTTTCACTCAATTGCCGAATATGCTACTATTTAGAAGGAAATTATTTAAATGATGGAGGAGGGGAAACGATCTATCTATGTATAACAACACTGAAAGGACAAAAATAAACCCTTTAGTAAACTTCCTGAAAGTACAAAAGTTAAAAAGATTCTGGAAATATTTTTACGAGTCAATTATTAGAGAGCTAATTAAAACGTCATTTGTATGAAGTGAACTGGTTTCTATGAGCGCCATTGTATACCTTCGTGATCATTTTCTGAATAATGAATATTTAATATTCAATAAATATCTTCTTTCAAATGACGTTTTTGAACAGGAAAAGTGAAATGAAAAGGATCGCTCAGTGATTGAAAAGAACATACGATTTTTACACTTTAAATTCTCCGTTAAATAATGAATTGAAAATTAAAATCACCATAGAGTTCTTACATTTCATATTACAAGAATACATCATTTAATTTTTAAGTTGCATATCGTTCGATTAATATATTTTTCTGTCTCTTTCTGGAAAATTGCGCGAATGGCTAGCTATTAAGAAAAGGAACTTATAATTAATATCTTTGAAAGAATGATCTTTTGAAATATCGTGTATCAAAGGCTGAAGAAAAAAGTGAGGTGGCTCGTACAAAGCGACTCTCTTTTCAATGAATGATCCAACGGAAAGAAAAAAGAATTTATTTTCGCATTTCCATTTGTTGCATTAAGGAAACGATTGGCATCCAGCTGACAGGGGAACTCTTATTTCGTAATAAAAGTTCAGGAAACTAAATTATTCAAAGACGTTAGAGGCAATCCTCATATTTGAAATTGAAAAGACCGAATGGTTTTCAATTACACATCTATTAAAAGCACACCTTTTTGTATTTGTGTTATGTCGTTATAATAATTAGCACAAAGGATACATTTAATTTCCCATAATGCAACGAATTTTGATATTTAGTTTAAGAGAAAAAATTCTTGTGAAGAATGAATATTTTTCAAGCTGCATTTGCTTATGAAATCATTTTGCGTTGATGAACAGTGTCCAAGATTTAATATGCTCGGCATATGTATTAAGTGAATATGCGCACTTCATATGTACTAAACATTTTTAGACATTTTGAGGGTTTTGTGATTTATTTATGAATTTCTGATTTGGTTTTAACTATAATTTATAATACATTGTGGGAGACAGGATGATTAATGAACGAGGTGATGTTTTCAGATTTAGATGACTTGCTTTATTTTCATGTTCGGTAACTTCTCTCGGAGGGATGCGTGTGCTGCCAGGGAAGTGTGAAGTCGGACTGAATTGAATGCGTGGGGTCGCTAAGAGTTGAAAAGCTGACGCATGCGCAGATTGCATATTAGGTGCCTGCGCGAGTAAGCACTATTCGCAATTGCCGGAGGTCTCGCGCACATCGCAATGTAAAGCATACGAGAATGAGGAGTTAGAGAGCAGTCGAACGATAAATAAATACAGAATAAAATTACACAAATAAAACAACAGTTACATAAGAATAAGAAAACAAAATACAAACATTAAATACATGGAAATGGAAAAGAAAAAAAAATTTGTATGGGTTGAAAATTTACATGAAAGAAATGCATGTTATACTGTAATGTTAAAATAAATATGTATGCAATAATCATGTTATACACAATTTACATAAAAGGAATGGTTTGCACAAAATGCTTAATAAGATAAGATTTTAAAAATATAAACATTTAGAAATTGTACTTTATATGAAATAACATACTTCTGTCAATGAAAAAAGCATTGTAAGTTTCAATCGTAATATACATATGAAATCAAAGTATATATTGCAGGTTATTTACATGTAGAATTATTCAACTATGCATATTAAATGAAAAAAAAATGTACTCTAGATTCAATTTTACAATAACAATTGAAATATCGCATTAATTCAGTAGCACGATAAATTGTTTGGGTTGTGAAAGTAAAGAATCAAAAGGTAATCCTAATGTAAACAAAGAATTGGGATTCTTACTAAGATCAGGAATAATAACTTGACAGCTCATTATTTAAATTTAATCAATCAAAATGTACTAATAATAGTCATAGGAATTGATAAGATTTTTACAAATACTGGTTGAACACAGGCAATTTCTATATTGTTAACAACATTTACATACACAAAATGTATACATTATTTCTGGCAAGTATTTTATAAAGAAGTTGAAAAAATAACTTGAATTTCTAAGAGTTAACTTCTCGCACACTTACATACAAGGCATAAAATTGTTACTAAAGAAGTATTAGTAGTATCAGTAAAATAAGGTAATTAAGAAGTAAAATTTTGTACATACATGTAACACTAGTTTAGAATATAAAATTTTCTACTATCAACCACAATAAAAAAAAATCTAAGATATACAATGTTGATTCTTTCTAAACACAAGATTTGATGCATAATGTACATTTCCTTTTTAAAGTTTGGAATAAGAAAAAATTAATTGGACAAATATTATTGATATATCATTTATCAAAACCAATTTGTAACATTAAATCATGTGCTACTAATTGTAGTAATCTGAGATGATCATATTTAATTTTAGATTTGTAAACACAGAAATAAACAATTGAAAAAGATTAAAATGGTTGAAAATACATAATTCACCAGTTAATATATGAAATTTGAAATATATAAATATCTCTAAGTGTTTGAAATTTATACTAAAGACAATTTAACTGTAAATAAAAATAAAAATACATATTTATGTTATATATTGCTCCAGATCTTTGGGAAATCTGACATGTCTTCCACTTCTAGTTTTTTGTAGTTTTCTCATTTGATTGAGATTCAGTTTTATTTACGTGGGACATAATTTTGCCTTTTGAATGGGGATCAGTTTCATTAGCTTGTTTTGATATTCCAGTAAGAGGAATATCATCAGTGTCATCCCAGACATAAGCTGGTTTTACACGATCAATTGAAACTGCTTTCTTTCTTCCATTTATGAGGATGGGGAACACTTTGTCAGTACGACGAATTACTTCATGAGGTCCTGTATAATTTTGCGAGAGTAGTGGCTGGACACTATCAACTCTCAAGAAGACATGTGAACAGCTCTTTAAATTAGTTGGCACAAACATAGAGCTTTTTGAATGAGCAGATGTAGGTATTGTGGTTGTAGTGCTCTCATTTTCTCACGTAAAAAGGAGACATAGGTTTGATTGCAGGTAGTGGTAATCTTGTCTGTGGAGAAAAGATCAGATGACAATCTGAGAGTAGTTCCACAGACAAGTTCTGCACAAGTGGCATTGATATCTTTTTTAACAGCAGAACGCATGCCGAGAAGTACAATTGGAAAGATTTCACTCCACTTTGAATTCTCTTGTGCTTTGATGGCA
Organism: Trichonephila inaurata madagascariensis; assembly: GCA_019973955.1. Classification (NCBI taxonomy): domain Eukaryota; kingdom Metazoa; phylum Arthropoda; class Arachnida; order Araneae; family Nephilidae; genus Trichonephila; species Trichonephila inaurata. The sequence continues at coordinate 1,770,157 of BMAV01019239.1, forward strand.
CTCTTGTGATGGCGATGCAGTCTTTCAACAAGACCGTTGGCTTTTGGATGATAGGCACAGCATCGTATTCTGTTTGTGCCGAGAAGATTACTCAGCTCTCTGAAAAGGCTTGATTCGAAGTTTGTACCTTGGTCTGTTGTTATAATAGCAGGACAACCCAAACGTGATATCCAAACAGATAACAAAGCTCTACATACAGTTTTTGCAGTCATATCAGCAGTTGGGATCACTTCCATCCATCTCGTAATGCGGTTAACTACAGTCAGGCAGTAACTTTGACCATTAGAAGGTGGAAAGGGGCCAATGAAATCAATGTGAATTTGGGAAAATCTGGCATCAGGTAAAGCAAAGGTACCGATTGGTGCTTTAGTATGCCTATGTATCTTGGATCTTTGGCAAGGATGACAAGAGTTAACCCATGCTTTAATATCACGCCTAATATTTGGCCACACAAAACGTTGAGTTACTAATTTGGTAGAGGCAGCAATTCCAGGATGTGAAAGACCATGCAGATGTTGGAAAATAATTTTGCGGTAATCATTGGGAATGAAAGGTTGAGAAACATTGGTGGAAACATCACAAGAGTAATATCTTCCAGAGGAAAATATTGTTACTTAAGTGTTAAGGATATTGAGTTGGATTCCAGGAGTTTAAGTTCCTCATCTATCATTTGGGCTGCGGCAATGTCCTTGTAATTGAGACAACTTGCTTTGGAAATGGAATCAATTTCGATCCTAGATAATGCATCTGCTACCAAATTCTGAGTTCCAGGAACATGCTGTATGTTTGTAGAGAACTGGAAGATAAAATCCAGGCGTCTAAGTTGACATGGACTACATTTGTCAGCTTTCTGTTGGAAAGCATAAATGAGAGGTTTCTGACAAGTGTAAATCACAAACTCTCTTCCTTCCAACATGTGCCGAAACCTTTTGACAATTGTGTATATGGCCAGGAGTTCTCTGTCGTATGTAGGCCAGTTTTTTTGGGATGCAGACAATTTCATGGATAAGAAAGCAAGTGGCTGCCAGACATTCTGATGATACTGAGCTAATGCGCCACCGACAGCAAAATCTGAAGCATCAACCCAAATGCTAAGAGGTGCATTTGGCATGGGGTGATGTAGCAAAGTAGCATGCGCTAGGGTTTGCTTCACCAGTTCAAAAGCTGTAGTAGCTTCGTCCGTCCATTGTAGGACTTCTTCAGGCTTGGTTTTGACATTTCGTTTTGGGCGTTTTTTATTCCTGATGCCTTTTAAAAAATTTACTAAAGGTGCAAGGATATGGGCAGCCTGTGTAATAAAACGCCTGTAGTAGTTCAGCATTCTAAGAAAACGACGCAATTGAGTGATTGTGGTTGGTTGAGGAAATTTTAAGATTGCTTCCACTCTATCCTCTAAAGGTTTAATTCCATAACTACAAACTTGAAAACCAAGGAAATTTAAGGTGGGTAGACCAAAAGTACATTTAGAAGGGTTTATAGAAAGTCCATATTGATCTAAACGTTCAAAAAGCAACCGAAGATGTTGGATATGCTTGGTTTCAGATGATGATGCAACTAAAATGTCATCAATAAAAGCATAAACAAAATTTAATCCTCTTAAAACCTCATCAACAAAACGTTGAAAAGTAGAGGCAGCATTACAAAGGACGAATTGCATTCGAGTACTCTCATACAATCCGAATGGAGTTATGATTGCAGTTTTATGTATATCCTCTTCATTTATGGGAATTTGGTGATAGGCTTTAACTAAATCTATATGTGAAAAAATATTTTTGCCATGTAGCTCTGAAGTGAAATCTAAAATGTTTGGAATAGAATACTTATCTCTCTTTTTTAGTTTGGGCGTTTAATGCACGATAGTCACCCACTAGTCTCCAATCATTAGAATCTTTTTTAGATACTATGTGAAGAGGTGATGCGTAATTACTTTTAGATGGTCTAATATGGCCTAAATTTAACATGTGTTGGAATTCAGATTTTGCAATTTTTAAGCGATCAGGAGCTAAACGTCTTGCCTTAGCGAAAACAGGTGGACCAGATGTCTCAATAAAATGCTTAACATCATGCTTAACCTCTTGTGAGAATGAAGGAGGTTTGACGATTTCTGGGAATTCCCTCAAAACATCATGAAAAATGCTCTGACCAGAAACGAGCTTAATGGAATGAACTTCGGGAGAAACAAGTTTACATTTTGTACTAAGTTTGGTTGCATTATCGATTAATTTTCTATTGCGAAGATCAGGTGAGAAATATTAAAATCGGCCCCAATGATTGGCACAGAAACAGATGCTATTAAGAAAGGCCATCTAAATACCCTTCTCAGATTTAAATCGAGAGTTAAAAGTCTCTTACCATAAACGTTGATGGCAGATGTATTAGCGGTTGTTAGTTGCGGAATACTGTTGCCTTTCCTTTTCTCGGAAATTGAAGCTGGGAGAACACTGACGTCAGATCCGGTATCAATGAGGAAAGCGATGTTGGATGATTTGTCTTTAATGAAAAGGCGACGTGAAATATGAGGCTGCGAGAAGGTAGTCGCAATTACTCCTCGCTGGAATCGTTTTTTTGTATAGCGGCAGGGTGAAATACATTTCTTGGCCCTTGCTTGAAACTTTCTGTGATACCAAAAAAAACCAGAGTCCCTAGAACGTGAAAATGATCGATTTCGAGAACGATTTCGTGGGCGAAAATTATTTCTTCGTTCCGGAGTCCTTTGACGCATTGTAAGACTGTCTATCCTTTTGTTCAGTCTCTCAATCTCTTGGAGGATACGGTTTTCGCTGGATGAAGCGATGCGTTTGTCGAAAGTGAAACGTTGGGTGTGCTCACTTCGAGGATTCTGTTGGCTACTTCTGCGGCTTTTTCGACGGTTATTGGAGTGATGGATGCCAAAATAGTTTGCACTGAAGTCGGTAGCTGCTGAAGAAAAAGTTCCAACATAAGCTCTTTTGGTACGTTGTGCGAAGCTGCACGCCCATTCATTGCCCTGAGGAGTTCTGATAGCTTCCTGTCCCCTAGCTCTTCGCCGGTTAATAGCTTCCGAATTTCTTGTTGCAAAGACTCGCCGGTTCGCTGGATCAGTTGAGCTTTAATGGCGCCATAGGGATCCGTTTCGTCAGGAGTAATAATTAAATCTCTTATACAATTGCGGCGGCTTCTGATGGCAGGTTTGACACGATGTAGTTATATTTAGTACACGTGTCTGTAATCGCTTTCGGTACTCCGAGGGCAAAAGTTCGTTCGCACGTGGAGAACCAGAGTTGAGGATCGCAGAAGTTATAAGGAGGATTTTTAACTGCAGTGAAATCAGCCATTTCCCCAGTAAAATAAATTAATAGCAAGTTAAATGAAGGTAGTTATTCGTGAATTGTTCGGGTCACCAATGTGGGAGACAGGATGATTAATGAGCGAGGCGATGTTTTCAGATTTAGATGACTTGCTTTATTTTCATGTTCGGTAACTGCTCTCGGAGGGATGCGTGTGCTGCCAGGGAAGTGTGAAGTCGGACTGAATTGAATGCGCGGGGTCGCTAAGAGTTGAAAAGCTGACGCTGTGACGTCTCTCGCGCCTTTCTGATTAACATGACTCCTATGTTCTTTGACGGCCACGATTAATGGCAAAACCTTTCCAACCCAATACCAAGAAGATAAACGAATGTAACATGTAAATGAGATATACTATAAAAGGATAGCGTGGCAAACCTAGATATAGCATAGCATAGCGTAGCAGGCTCAGAGATTGTAGTGTGGAATCATTCTGATCAATAGCGTGACAAAGCTTAGTGTGGAATCTTGAGGATCAAGAATTAGCTGCATTGCGGATCAAGAATCTTCAAATATAAAGTTATAGATTATATTCTCTAGGTCAAGGGACCAGAACTGGAAAAGGTAATATTAGATATAAGTAATTAGATAACAGGATTATTTAGGATAATTGAGATAGAGGATCTAATTGCGTGATCTGACTTAAATACGTGATTTAATTTGGGCTTGACTCTCACTCTAATTAATAATTGTCAAATTAGAATTTAAGTATTATAAGTTACTCTTAATAAAAGTTGTATTAAGAATTATGTCTCATCATTTTGATAATCCCACACCTCTAGCTTACGCGGAACCGGCAAGACATGGTCATCACAGGATGGCTATGTCTCAACGCATGCGCAGATTGCATATTAGGTGCCTGCGCGAGTAAGCACTATTCGCAATTGCTGGAGGTTTCGCGCACGTGCAGATCGCAATGTAAAGCATACGAGAATGAGGAGTTGAGAAACTCTACAACATAATCTAACAAACAGAAAAATTAAAAAAATGCAATTGCAAACGTACACTTCTTGGCCACCGTAAATGCAACACAATGAAGGAAACATGCAAATAACATGGAATTTACAACATGCATTAGTGGAGGTGAGATATGCAAATGATTAGAATTTCAGCACAGACACACATCACGCGCGCCTGTGGCGCCATTTCAAAGCGCTATTTAAGGCTTGGAGATTTCGACGATTTTAAGTTCGGCAATTGTGTTTTTCTCGTGGTTTTTTCAAAAAACGATCAGTTATGTCTCGTAGAAAACAGCTATCAGCTTTTGATCAAGTATCCTAGTTCGATAGAGGAAGGATAGTGGCCTATTGAGATTGTGGATTATCTTTCAGGTGAATCGGTAGTCGTGTTGGACGAAACCTAACAACTGTAATGCGGATATGCGACCGTTGGATGCAGGAGAGAACGACGGACCGACGTGGTCGATCGTATCCACCTCAGTGCACTACTTCACGTGAGGATAGGCAAATTGTGCACATGGCAGTGAGGGATCACTCAGTCACATCACGAACCATAGCACAGCACATTGAGTCTGTAACGCATCATTCAGTGTCTGCGCGTACCATTCGACACCGTTTACAGCAGAGTGATCTGTCGCAGGGACGCCCATTGCTTGGTCGACCCTTGATGCAGAACCATAGACGTCTCCACCGCCAATAGTGGGATGAAAGAAGGATGTGGGCAGCAGAATGGAATGATGTTGTCTTTACTAACGAGTCACGCATCTGTCTGCAACACCACGATGGTCGGATTCGAGTCTGGAGACATCGTGGAGAGAGGGTGCTGAACAGCTGCGTCATGCACCACCACACTGGTCCTGCACCGGGTATTATGGTATGGGGCGGTATTGAATATCATTCTCGTACTCCTCTAGTGCACATTGCCGGTACTTTAAACAGCCAGGGCTACATCTCCGAGGTGTTGGAGCCAGTTGTCCTTTCTTACCTTCAGGGCTTGGCCACAGCCATATTCCAACAGGATAATGTGAGACCACACGTGGCACACATTGTTCAAAGATTCTTCGTCAATCACCAGATTGAATTACTTCCCTGGCCGGCTCGCTCTCCGGATCTTTCGCTTATATAAAACATGTGGTCCATGGTTGTGTAACGATTGACCCAGATTACACCCCCAGCTGCCACACCAGATCAACTTTGGCAACGTGTGGAAGCTTCTTGGTCTGCTGTACCCCAAGAACACATCCAAAGTCTCTTTGAACCAATGCCGAGGCGTGTGGCAGCGGTGATCTCCAACAATGGTGGCTACTCTGGCTACTGATTCCGACAGGAACCACATTTCACAGAAATCTAAAAATGTAATCATTTGATACTTCATCAACATGTTATCTTTAAGATAAATTTTGTTGTGCTATCTCTTGTCTTTCTTGGTGTTGCATTTACAGTGGCCAGCAGTGTATTTTTTTTCCAGATGCATCTCAAAATAATTATTTTGCCATTATATTCCTCACAAAAAGAGTCGGCCCATAGAATCAAATGTAATTGGTTATGCGCAGCTTGGCCGAAATTGGACCTTGCGCAATTAAAAATGAAAATCACTCACTGTACTTATTGGTTACAGGAACTATGAGTTAGTGACTTCTTTTTCAAGTTGTCGCAGGCAGCGGTAGCCTAGTTGTCAAGGTGACGGACTCGTAGGTGGACAGTCATGAGTTCGTTGGTGTGTTGTAGCAGTTGGGAGTGCCAGCTCAGGTGTTGTCCGCCTCACTTAATCATGGTTTAAAATTGCGAGATCTGCCGCCAAAAGCCCTCGAGTAGCCTCACTCATTCCGAGTCGTCGTCTACACGAACTATGGTTTGCAGACCTGGGATCCCGGTGTTTTTTTCAATCCCGGATTAAAATAATTAATACCGGGATTTATTATATTTTAAAAAATTTTTCTCATCAAAATTTTCTAAGAATTTAATTGTTAGAAAATTTATATTTTGTTTATGAAAGGAATAAAATTAGTATCAGTGTGCATAAAATCATTGTGGAATCCGCGTTTGACCGCAACTCAAGTATCAACAGATATTCACAAGAAGTTTAACAAAGTTTGTGCGGGGATACTGCAAGAAAACCTTGAAAAAGGCTGGATACTTTAGTCAAGTGGTTCGAAGTTAACCTTATATTTCAATGACCAGCCAGTCTAAATGTGTAGCTTTTGCACAAAAGAGCATATACATAAACCTCCAAAGTTCTGGAAGACTGGGATATTCTCCGATGAGGCAAATTTTACATTTTCGGCATAAAAGGTCGTAAATTGGTAGGAAAAAACCTTGCACAGCCTTTCAAAAAGAGCATTTAGTACCAATGGTAAGGCACGGTGGGGGTTGAGTCATGATGTTAGGGTGCATGGCGAGCAATGGTGTTGGCAAGTTCGATTATATCAAATCAATTATGAACAAATATGGTTACCTTGATGTCCAAAAAAGCAATTTAAAGGGAAGTGCCACAAATTTGGACAAAGATGGTAGTTTCATTGCTAACGTGACAGCGATCCTCAGCATACCGCTAAGATTGTGAAGCTTTGGCTCTTGTATAATGTCCCAAATCAGTCATTTGATCTAATTCCTATAGAGCACCTATGGGATTTGCTGGAGCACAGGATTCGTCAAAACAATATACATTCACTCAAAAAAGTATTGGGACACTTGACATGCATAACTGTAAAGCCATTTATAAAAATGTTTATCCCATTAAAAAACAAACAAATCGATTTATGAAATATTTTAACATTTGGTGTACAGTATCTAAGGAAAATCTTATTAGTATTATAGAATTATAATTTGATCTAGCTTTTCAAATATAATTCAAAGGCACACTGGAGTCAAAAAAGTATTCGGACACTTTTGAAATGAGAAATTTAACAAATATACAGCGCATCAATAGAATTTAATTTCACACCACTTTTTTAGACTAGAAGGTTAAACGTAAACGTTTCAACAGATAAGATTTTTTATAGAAAAAATGGCGAGAAACAAAGATATATCGGTTATAAAGATATTTCAAAGCCAAACTAGTCTCTTATCTACGAAACATGTGAAACGACATGTCTCTTTCATTTTCACACCCCTATTGAAACCTCGCATGCGAGGCCGGTGTTTTCCGCGTATTGTGTTCAATCCAAGAAGGATAATATTTTCGTGTTAAGCGATTTTCGTTTCGTGTTAAGAGAAAAAAGGTACTAAAATACTTAGTAGTTTGTCGGAACTATTGTATAAATTTCGTGCTTACCGATATTTAGGAGCTTTTACTTTAAACGTATTTCACTGTGTGTATATATATATATAATTTCCCACACACACACATATATAACTTTACTTCAATAAAATTATTTTTTTTTTTTGAAATTCATCTTGGAGATATCGATTTAGAACCCTCTTCATAACGATTATATGGATTTATTTAATAATCTTCCCAATATGTATATACATATGTATATAATTATATACATACACACTCTGTTTTTAGAATGTAAAATAAAACAGACGCTTTCTGAATGTGATGATGTTGATTTACTATTGTTTTAAATGTGAAGATATATAAGCTGAAAAAGAAAGTAGAATTATTTTAAGAAAATCACACAAGAAATAATAATATTCCGAAAATAATTAAGAAATATTTTCAGTAATGTATAAAATCTAACGGAGAACGAGTGTTTGTATGGGAGGAAAAAAAATGCAAACATTCGAAAGAATATGTTTAAGGTAACTTTCCAATGTGTAAATGGTATTTATTATTCAGTGACAATTTATTCACGGATGTATATAAACTATTACTTTTTGAAAATTGCGAAAATTTTATAATAATGCATTTTGAAACTTTTAAGAGAAAAATGGCATATTTTGTGTTTTTTTATATACTATCTTTTTTTAATTACGTATTAAGTTTCTACTTTTCTCTACTTATTAAGCAATTTTAGACTTGTTTTTTCTCTTATAATAACGACCGAATTTCCATTTCTTATCACATGAATTGCAACAACGCCCTCTCCTTTCCCTCCTACACTAACGTCTGATAATTAAAATTACACGCACATATATAGAAATCTATTAGAACAAATGTAAAAAAACACTTTTTATAAAAAGAAAAATGAGATAATTACAGTTTTATTTCAAAGAATTCATCATTTTGTTTATAAAAAATGTAAGCTATGTTTTTCAAAAAATAATTGCCGTAAGAGAGAATATGTTTTTCGGAAAAAAGGAAAGTAACGTGTTAGTATTATCAAAAGAAAATAATTCATTGCTATCAAGAGAGGAGGGGCAATATTCAGGTCGTCAGCAAAGCGAAGACAACATTTGTTTTGGCAACCCTATTTATAAATGTAAGAAGAAAAAATTCTATCAAATATTATTTTTACTTTCAGTTTAAGAAATGCAAACGACAAGAATAGACTACACTTCAAGAAATCAATTTATTTTTGAAGAGAAACATGCATTATTATAAAAACTAAAGCATGGAGTGATTCTTGAATTAAAAAAGAGAGTAAGTGAAATAATGTATTTCTATTGCATGCTTGTTGTAAACAGTATTCTCTCAGTATTTAAGGGGCCTTTTCTTCAATTAATTGCATAAGGAGTTCGAAGTTATATAAGTTTTCTTTATCTCACAAACATTCCGTTTACTTATTTCGACTGTTTTATTATCCAGTATGGGTTTTTTCATCAAAAATGAAACAATCTCTCTCTCGTTCCTCTTATTTTTTTAAAGTTTATATTTCTCACAGAAAGCAAAAATACAACTAAGAAATAATGATTGTTTACCTCAACGCACACAATTGCATTTTCATGACCTTTGAAAGTTCTTTTGAGGGTCCCGGATTTGGCTTCATACATTCTGGAAATTGTATCCCCGCACCCTGTGTATACTAAAAAGAAATCAAAATACGGACAATTTATATGAATAACAAAAGGATTATTAGAATGAGAAAGCAGAGTCTTAAAATATAGTTATTTTGTGAGGTGGCACAATTTTCAAAATCTGACTTCCCAATTTGTGTATTTCGCAATGTCACAATTCCAATTAAAATACACTGAATTACACAACTATTTAGAAATTCTGCATTTGAGAGAAAAGCATGGGATCCATTTTATTTTTTTTTGTCAAAATATTTTGAACCCTTACTCAAAATATGAGCAATTTTATTTATCATTTTTTATTATAAGTCTCAAAATCCTTACCTATCGATTGTAACTATTTTAAAGCAGATTTTTTGGATAACAAGAGGAAATACTTTAGGAGATACTCGAGACATTTTTTTAATTAAAATAATTACAATTTTTTTTCTAAATAAATGCTACAAAAAGAAAATGAATCTTCCAAATACATTTTGTTATTTAACTACAAAACACATTTTTTTTTTACATATTGAAATAAAAATAGTACACAAATTAAATAACGGAATATAACTATCGTCTTTCGAAAATGAATCAAGGTTTTGTCTTTTGATATTAATTGATAGAGAAAATAATTAATTACGCAAGACAATTTTTTTTCTTTCTCATTTCCTTTAGTATTACGTGTGTGTATAAGGTACTTCAGAAATCTGTCCCAAACGTACAAAAAGTTTGTGTCTCCTCGTAAATATCAATTTGAAGTAAATAAAATAAATATTGAAAATAAAAAAATAAAACTATTCATGTAAATAATTAAGGGACCCATCTTGTATAAACATCTAGATTTAAAAGAAAAAGAAAGAGTCAAAACGTACTTGTTTCATCTTTGGGTGTTTGAAACAGATAGTTTTTAGGTTGTTTCTAGAGAAACGCTGGTAAAAGTCTTGTGGTTCAAAAGTGGTGGCGTAGAAATGCACATTTTGGCAAAGTATGGTGTAAGAGATTCATCTTTTATTTTATTTTCTTCTTTTTTGCCCTAGCAAGTGGTTTGGGTATTTTTTAGCTTTAATTTTTTTAAAAAATTGTTGGATTAAAACCAGATATATATTTTTTCGAACTTTTTCAGAATAGATGATGTTTTGATTGTACTAATACAAAATGACTCAATCAAATTTGAAGCGAAACTCAAATATTATGATTAAAGAATTATGTTATTTAATTTACATCTTAGAAATATGTGCAATGCTTACACATGCCGTCGAAGTGGCGGATGGAGGACACCGTGTGTCTGTGTCCACTGTATACCCTGGTACATTCTCCAAATTCCAACACCCAAGAGCGCGCACTCTTGTCCGAGCTGCCGGAATACAGCATTCTCTTGTGTATCTGAAAGAAAAAAATGTATTATTTTGCTGTTTCGGATGGCATCCCAATTGATGCTCTAGTCTAGGACTGAAGAAAATTCCATATAAATTCACGTTGAGTTCAGAAATCAAAAAGGAACACATCGTGGGGACGTCAGGTAATTCAACGTATTAAAATAAATTCTTCCCATAAATATAAATCTTATTGTATTTATATTCCCCAGTGGAATTACTAAATGTTCTCATGAAATAAATTGTTAGAGATTTTGCAGAGTTCTACGATCGTGAGTAGGTCGTAAATTCCAGTCTCTATTCAAATATTTTCTAGTCCCAATTTCACAAGGTGATAAAGATTTCACATGATGCTGCTAAATCCAATGGAAACCGAAGGTTTTTATCTGAAAAGACGTGTAATTCTTTCGAATGAATAAAAAACCCATTTAGATGCCATTCACGTCGTTGGGCGAGTCTCCTAATAACGAGCCAGAGACTCTCCGAAAAAGACCAAGAATCAATGAATGTAAGTTAAGCTCCTATTTCGCGAGGTGAAATTTATAAAAATTGAACAAAAAAAAAAAAGCTCCTTAACCATCTTCAAAGAAAATTCTTTTCTAGCATATTTCCTTAATGCACATGCTCCAAGAATCGGAGTTTAGTAGTTCGAAACTACCCTAAGCATCAGCATCACTAACATATTGCTTAAGTGGTAGCCAGAAATTTATCCCAAAAAGGGAAAGCATTCTCATAGAGCACTAAGTCTTGAATGCGTCTCCAATTCAGAATTGTCCCATGCAGCCTAAGCCTGTTTTTGCAAATAGAAACTCGAAGTATTTCAAATACACCCACCATCTCAACTAAAGACTACTAATCACATTAACGGAGAACGTTTCAAATAAAAGCCAATACAACGGGGGACTACATGTACCAATTGTAGCAATTGCTGAAAATGTAATTTATTTTAAAATATTGTTTAAAAAGTTCATGTTCCTGAAAATGACTTTCTGTCTAAAAGGGAATGTGCAGTGACTCTTCTCGTGTCTAGCAAAGACAGAATAAAAAGCGGTTAGTTAAAAAAAATAAAAGTTATTAATTTCGGCTGCAATATAAATCGACTACTCATCCTATGAAAGTTAAAAAATCAATTCTTTTGGAAATTTAGATCTTAATAACACGTGGATACATGGATCTTATCATGGGTATGTAATAAGCAATTTTGTGTCCGTAGAAATAAAAATTCTTTCTTAATTAATTTGAATTTTAATACCCTGTATAAGTATTAGACAAATGAGCATTAAGTCAAAGAAAAAGAGAAAATATATATTAGTAGAAAAATATGCATTAATAGAGGGGAAAAAGTAAGATACTGTTAACTGACATTTAAAAAAAAAACAACTTTTAACGCCAGTCTTGAACCCCTCAAATTGTTCAATTTTAAAAACACAGTGTTTCGGAATCATAAGAAATCAACATGTTTACCAAAAGACAGAATATGGGTCCTTCGTGTCCTCTGAGAACCTTCATGGCCTCCCCACTCATGAGGTTCCAGCTTCTGATGAGGCCGTCTCCTCCCGCTGTGTAGAGCACTTGCTTCTGCTCATCATAAGCCAGACAATTCAGGGGAGCGGTGTGTCCCCTAAAAATCTGCGAAGAAGGAACAGCAAACTTATTTAGAAACAAAATTCATTTTGTTGATTATATATGAAAGTTTAAAATTCGACTGTCAATCTTAGTATTTGAACAATTCGAGTTGTGATAAAACAGAAAGTAGCCGTGTAAAAGTTTCCTCACTTATTCTAACACACACACACACATACGTGTCGTGTGAAGTAGAACTTTTTATAAAACTAGTCTATTTTTTGTAAATAATAGTTTTTGATTTTGTGGCAGCTATGTTTATTTGGACTTCTTTTCAGTACAATATAAAGAAAAGGGAGAAGCTGGCTAACCATTAAAACATGGTATAATCCCGTGGAAAGCACTCCCGAGTGTGATAAGGTATGAGTGCAAGTATTCGTTTTAATTTTTTGTTTTTGTTTTACTACTTGTGTATTTATTCCTATATTGTAGGATGAATTGTTATTTATTTACTTATGCACATGTTCTCCTGATTATTTGTAAAAAAAATCTATAGCTTAAATTTCACGCTCTCTGTCTATATATATCCAATCTAGAGCAAATAAGCAAGACGGGCAGGAAGATGAAGAATGCCCTTATTTAAATTCATTCTACCAAGAAACATTGTATGGTTCCACTCTGCTGGTTACTACGTGACATCTCTCGCGTTCTTCTTCTAACATAACCCCTACGTTCTTTGACGGCCACGATTAATGGCAAAACTTTACCAACCCAAATCCAAGAAGTAAAAAGAAGCATAGATGCAAATAAGATAACCTTTAAAAGGATAGAATGTTTAGTGAGCAAAAATGGCAATTTAGAGAAAGCTCAGTTCGGAAAGGAAAAAGTGTGGATCGACGGTTTAGAATCAAGACGCCCACCTCGCTAATCTATACAAGGTGCATACTATTGCACACGAGCCCATCAGTCTATCTGAAAGTAATTGAATCAATGACTATTCAACCAAGGTAGGGAAAATATATTCTGAACGCTAGTATATTATTGAAACGAGATTAGGTGGATCTAATTAGTTATATTGATAAGTGATCTAATTGCGCGATCTGAGTTAGTTAAAACGGCGTACTTTAGTTTATTCTCACTTAATATAAGTTTGTTCGATATCTAAGTAATTTAAGTTAAATTCTTAATAAAAGTCATATTAAGAATTATAGAATGTCTCATCCTTCCGAGATAATCCCACACCTCTAACTTACGTGGAAACCCCAAGACATAGCTATCGACAGATGGCTATGTCGCAACTAAAAACTGCTAAATGAAACCGGTTGGTTATCTATTACACGTTAAACTAGTATTTTGCCTCCTGAGATGTCATTTTCAAAATCTTCAACATATAAGATGTCTAAGACCAACGAGTAAGAGAATTGGTTATTCTTCGCTATACAAAAGAGCTACATACAGTATGCTTTTCACCACCACGTAGTCATCTTGTACCAGCAGTGCTTATATATGTTGTTTTTTGCGATTATATATCTTTTTTCTATTGCTATGAATTCCTTTTTGGGTCTTTTAAAAACCTCGGGATAACTTTTTCTCAAACTTTAAAAGGAGGAAAGTTTGTGGGTCATTTTTGTTATTAAACATTTGTTTAGCGTTATATGTTAAATTAAAATGAGCTAACACGTTTGATACAAACTTTTGTAATAAATAATGCATGACAGCGATTATTTAATAAGGGCAGTTTCTCAAGTATTCTGGGAATAAAAATGCATTTTCCCTTCCACTAGAATTGCTATTCGATCTTTTAAAAATGCAAAAATGCGTTGTATTCTATTAAAATAAAAACTTTTCCGTTTATAGGTAAAATATCATAAAAGATCATTTATTGATGATAGATACAAATAAATATAATATAACTCAAAAGACGAATTAATTAAATTGTATTCACAACGCGCCAGCTTGTTTCTGTGTCACCCTTGTATGTATGTATATATATATATATAGTATGTATAAATAAGGGAGAATTATATATATATGCACACGATGTTGGAATTATACAAACGTATAATTCCAACCACGTGAAAAAATGCACTGTATTAGGGGTTCGTAAGTACGGAACAGAAACATTAAAGTTGAAAATAATAGGAATTTTACAATCTATCAAGCCGGACAATATATTTCTATTATATTAAATAAATTAATTTGTATATGTGTGCTTTCCGGTATCATTACACATTTTACAGAACTGCTGTCGCACAAAAGAGCACAGATCTCAAAAAGTTGCCAAGAGAAACCCAAGTATAGTTACAAATCGTAAAGGCACCATTGTCTCAACTGTAATATCATAGATGTACATTAGCGATGGCCAGACGTGTGAAATATTAATGGTACCTGCAGCCGCTGGATTTTGTTCTGAGTCATCATAATTGAAGGCTTCTGTTTTTAGAGAATGCACTCTCATTGATTACTTCTCTGTATAGATGATAGAAAAACAACTGATTTAAATCAGACACTAACTGAGATTTAGTTTGTATACCATTTTTATAGGTTACCTAATTCTGGAATCTACAAATGATGCGCTTACAACACTGCGATGGTAATGTCGGGAGCTGTTATTATTTAAATCATTGACCTTTTTCTCTGAATCTGGTTCTTAAAATTAATTTATGCTACTTCTCCGTTTTCGGAGTGTACATCTCACCAAGAATACGTACCCTTTTGGCGACAAATTTTTTTTTATATGTATAGCATTATGAGATAGCATAGCGAAAAAAAAATCGACAACTGCAGATTCTTTAAAATGTTATTCAAATTAGTGCACTTCCCTTAATTACAGCATCTCCTTTACTTTTGTCTATGATTAATACTAACGAATACTGCCGTCGCGTACATGAACTTTTTAGATCTAAATTTTTGTGCCAAATGTCAGCGTCTCTTGTATGAAAATAAGAGTGTTCAATGATGGGATTCTTTTCCTTCTACTTGCTGATGCGAGGTCATTAAATTAAATTCTCAAACTAAATTAACTACACAAAGATTAGACGATTATTATTATACGTTATAATTAAATTTATTATTGCACAGTTAGAATTTACATTTAGAATGAAAGAAAGCAATAAAAAAAATTAGCTTTAGGAAGGGAGGACTGCACATGGTCGGCTGGTGTCTACGGGGTTGGTGCTTTCGCACTTCTACATGGTAAGTCTGAAAAGTTGAATGAAAAAAAAATCTCTGTCAAAATTGGCGCGCGTCTCTTTAAATAGGGAACCGAATCATCTGCAAATTCTGGGACAGGTCTCACTACTGTCTTCCAAGCTGAGTCTGATTGGATATTTCCAATCGCGCAGAGTTACATTTTATAAAATTCATGGGTCTTTCGACTCGAACATCGGTGAGATAATCCTTTGGCAGACCTTTTCGAAAGAATGTAACAACATCCGGTCAAAGGGGGAAGATATAGAAATTACAAATAAAACGGGGGCCGTCCAGCCTCTTAGGAAGTCAAAGCAACATTGAAGTGCATTTTGGGATTTGGCAAACCACAGAAACCTCTTAAGAGTAAGGAATGAATCCCTTGTGGTTGGTTTCTTCACCCAAATTCGTTCTTTACGAAACTATTCCTTTACCCGCGTCTGCAAAAGTTAATTGATATTTTGGTCCCTAAATTATAATTTTTAAAGTTTAACATAAAATATACTTTTAACTATTTTCAAGCAGTAATGGGAGAGAGTTAATGAAATAAAAAAAAATCTTTGAAAAATAGTTTTCGATTTAGTAATTATACTTGCAATTATTTACGACAAAATGCAGATTTGATGCGTGACTCACTCATTCCGATATAATCGACGAAAGTTAATTCATTTTCTCTTTTAATCCTGGTTACAAATACTCTTTGAAGGGCGTTAAATGAATCCTGATAATTGAAAAACATCCTTTGTTAAAATGAATTTCGATCAATGCAATGTAAATTGTTCTACCCAAAACTATTTTTGGAAAGGTAGTATTGAAACTTGGTCCCGCGAAAATCGTTTAGTACGGTTTAAGTGCAACTTTTAATGAATGACATGAATCTTCTCCGAGGGAAATAGCGTTTGATTTTTTGCAAGTGAAAACTGGAAGTAAGAGGAAAACATAAGTGTTGAGTGGTTAAAAATGGTAATTTGACTGCTATAGGGGGAATGGGATGTGTCTTTGAACAAAATTTAATAAATAATCATGAATAAATTGGTTCACTCTTCTCATAGAAAATTGAACCAATGAAAATGAAAGATCGCTCTAAAATATATTCTTAGGGGATTTCCATTTGTATTCATAAAAATAATTATTTTTACTGCAAAGTCGGGTATACAAATAATTCTGATAAAAAAAAAATGTCATTAAATGGAAAAAAAAAATATGTCAAAATCTCCTACAGTAACGAAAAAATAGAATTGTACAAGAGGATTATACGGTGAAAAGAATATTCGTTAAAATGTTTGCAGCAGAGTTTTTGGATAAGTGATTGATATCTCGGCGAGATCAGCAACCACCATCTTCACTTTAAAATAAATGTTTTTGAATTAGAGTTTTTGAAAAATAAATAAAAATTTAGAAAATTTTTTTATGATGGATCTCTCTCTCTTTTTTTTTTTAAAGAATTTTTTTTAACGAAAAATAAGTGTAAAGAGAGAGAGAATGTACGCTTGTAAAAAATAACCAATTATATGCAATGTAAGGAAAGGGATGTGTAGACATAATTTCTCTTTAGTTTTCTTAAATGATAGCTAAATAATAATAAAGTTATTTTCTGTAAATTTATGTTTCTTCTCTTAATTTTTTATTTCAAAGTTGTTAAAAATGGCATGCTTTAAAAATTTTAAATTCAAATTATTTTCAAAGTTTTATTCTTGTTTTTCGAGATCTCAACTTTTTTTTTGATTATTTTTCTCCGTAATAAGTACAATATTAAGTTAGTGGTAGTGTTACATTAAATATCTTTATCGATGATAAATATATATAAATCTATGTAAAAGAAAAACAAATGAATTTTTTATGTGAATTAATTAACAAATTCCTTATGTAGTCATTACGAGTTTCGAACTGTTCATGTTCTCTGTTGGTTACATTGTTCGTTACATGGTTTTCGAACTCGAAAACCATGTAACCAACTATAGTTTAATGTTATAGATATTCGTGGAAAAAAATTCCTCCAGCAATAATAACATTGAAATGGCCACAAAAAAAGTTCGGTTGCATGTAATTAAAAAAAATACGTTCCGAAATTTTTATCAATTGTAAAACACTCACTTGTAGTGCTTTAATTCCTTACAATATTATTTGCTGCAGAATTCTAATAAGATATTGTAACTGTCAAGGATTTTTATCCTATTGCTTCAACATATTCCTCCTGATACAAATATCTCACATAATGGAAATTGGTAACATTCAGATTTATTTAAATAGAATCTTCTTTCACAGAAAAATCATTTGCTTAACCGTTTCCATTTCACAGGCATCTCACCACGCTCATTGATTTTGTACTGGTTCTCTGATTACCTAACCCGAATATTATGAGCAATGCATTATTTCTTGATTAGGTACATCTCTATTCTAAGGAAAATTATTTTACGACGTGTACTTTATTCTATAATTCTTTTTCTCTTTATACAAATCTTTAATAATTTAATATTGATTTTAATGTCATTTTGGGGGGTATTTGTTTTAGTAATGTAGAAAGAAGGCTTTGGTTAGCAAAAAATGTGTTGCTATATATTTTAGAAACAGCATTTTCAATGGAATGAAATTTCCAATCCAGATCGTTTAGTTTTCTGTTAAGAGTAATTACTACTTGTTACCCACGAGGGATATGATGGTTCACTTCTTTTAAGGAATGCGTTGTGACTGACATCTCTATGAATGGACGTAAAAAGTGTAATTTTTGATTTCTCATCCTCTTTCGTTTCAAGAAGTATCCCATAAAACTCAGTGGTGCAACAGCCCATAGAGGGCCAAGGCCCATATCAGTACTGAGCAGATGTTCCGGTCAAGTGACCAGTCTGATAAATGGGTCAGAAAGCTTGGTATCCATTGATTTATCCACTGAAGGGATGAAAGGGTGAGTCACACACAGCCTTGCCCAGCCTAGGGTTTGAACTCCAGACCTGTGGCGTGGAAGCACGATACGTTAATACTAAGCCACTGGGCTTCAACCTATAAAACTATTTATTAACCCTCCAAGCGGTCTGCACGTAAAATTCCGCCATTCCAGAGATGCTTTTTCTGCCTTCAAGCAAGATTCCCAAAAGCGGCCGAGCCGCATTCTTAAAAATACGGCTCAACCGCTTTTGAGAACCCCACCTGAAGGCAAAAAAATATGTGAGGTGCATTTTTGAAGTATCTCCAGAATGGCAAGACTTTAAATGCAGACCGCTTAGAGGGTTAATTATAGATTCTCATAGTTCAGGGATTAATTTTAAGGTGCAACATGATCAATTATACTTCAGTGATTTTGATTTGATTTGATTTTTTATTAACATCGCATTTTACAGCTATACGAGGGTTAAGGACTACGTATCTCTCAAAATTAAACCTAGTTCAAGGAAAGAGGATGAAAGCTGATCATTCTGAAAACTGCCGCATCACACCAAAGCGAATACGGATCAGCCCCCTCTACACGGCGGCTCTTCAGTACCCCGGGGGACTCGAACCTATGACTCGACAGAAGCAATGCCAGTCGTAAGTTAACGAACGCTATCTCGCTCAAATATTTATCAGAAGGATAAAAAAAGTATTTGTATTGGTTTCAGAGAATTGTTCATCAATGCTCTGAAGTACAAAACAATATTTTCCGTCTAAACGCTACAGTTGCATTTGAATAACCCCATTAATCTGCCTTTAAATAAGATTTAATTTACTTTTTTACAGTACATATTAGAACATCATAATAAGACATGACAAGTATGATTCAATTGCATTCAAAGAGATACTGAGTGGATTAATTTTTTTTTGGAGAATCAATGAAATAACCTGTCTTCTTAACATAGATGGTTTGACATATAGGTAGACAATTAAAAATAATTTTCCTTCTATATGAAAATGGCCAATATTTCAGTTGCCAATCTTTCATTGTAGAATTACTATTTGATTACCTTCACTTATTGAATGAAAAAATTTTTGAGGGTAGCTTATGAATAAAGTTCCGATTTTTTTATACACAGTATTTTATACGCTTAATAAAGTATTTACTGAATTTGATATTTTACTTTATTACTGAATTTGATGTTTCACTTTATTTTCAAAATTCCTTAATTAAAAATTTTTGTGTGTAATGGTAGATACCAGGCAAAGAAAATAGAAAACGTCAGTTTTACCTTTAAACACAGGCCTGAATCCACAGACCAGGATCGCGCGGTACAGTCAGCCGACCCCGAGATAAGGACCCCGGCACCAAGATCTAATCCTGCGTTCTCGTCCATGGGGACGTGGAGCAAAGGGTAAGTCCCTTTCGAGTGACCCTGTAGTAACAGAAGCATTTGGGTGAGCATGTGAAGTGGTAAATATCATAAACTCAAACTTATTTTGTATTCAAGAGAAAAATGTTTGGGAATTTTTTCAAAAAAGGGTATTTTTCTGTCCAACGGGTGCAATGCAAACGCTTTTGGCAACAACCTAAAAATTAAGCCCAAATAAGACTTAATTACACTCAGGCAGTAGCGCACACAGGAATTTTTCAAGGGGGGGATCCGGGATTGAAAGTTCACCAACCTTGTGTCATGTTCTTTTGATTTTATAGATTTTCGGGAACAAAACACAGTAAAAAACTAATTATTGAATAAATAATTAGCGTTAATTAATAAAATTAATCATTAATGACAAATACTTAATTAAATTTTACGTAGTATATACTTACAATTACACCCCCCCCCCAAAACCCCCCCGGCGCGGGGGGGGGCGCCCGGACCCCAGAACCCCCCTCCCTTGTGTGCGCCACTGCACTCAGGTGTTACTAATTTTACTGAATTACTATTAAAACTGATGAAGAATGATGGGGAATGTGATTGCAGTCTTTTGATTGATTGATAGCTACATTGGTTGCTTGTTGCGAACTGTACTCAAAAAGAATAATTAAATGAACGGGGAGCCAGGATCCTTCTCGTTGCACAGAACTGTCAAATGCTCGGCTCAGGAAAATGACAGGTCGAACTCAGTCGCAACACGACGACTATTACGTCCTTATGAACATTGGTCAGAAAACGAGGTTGACAACAAACCCTCATATCACACCTCTCCAATCCACCTATTTGGAACTTCGTCGATCCCTTTCTCTGCACGGACGACCCGACTACGACATAGATGGGGCCACTCGGTTTGCAGCGATCGCTCTCGCCCAAACTACTGCTCTAGTCCCTTCTCGGGGGAATGGGATTATTGCGAGCACCCTTTTTTTTAAACGTGTTTCATTAATTAATCATATTCTGCTTAATGCTTTTGAACGTAGCATAAACTTCACCCTTTCAATTTCTAAAATGATTATAGATTTGCATGTATCAGAATATGGATTCATTGTTTATTCACGTCATACTTGGGAGAAAAATGGGGCTATTGCAGGTGAAACTTTTATTTAGAATAATGGTCAAGCGAATTGGTACTCCAACTCCTTCATCCTTCCAGCGAAAGGACTTTAACATGTTTCCACACAGCAGGAGTATCAGGGATGGAATCGGCTCAGCGAAAGCATGATGGATTGTTTGCTACGAGGGAAGAGTTTATAATTGGTACACAGTTTTGTATTTACTCTCAAAATCAAGCATAGTGAACTAGAAGTATAACTGATATTTATGGCGGCTATTGAATAAAGCCCATTTAGTTTTTTAAATTAGTTTGTGTATTTATTTGATATTTTAATTCAAATAATTATTTAATGTCTGCTACAATTCGGATAAAATAATTTGTTTCAGTTAAATTAATCTTCACAAAAGTAAAGTTACACAAAACACGTAAGCAACCATGAGTTGAAGTGATGTAGTAATCGAGCTAACATTTAAATGCCCTGTTCTCGAGCGTAAAATAAAACATTCATAAAGACGAATAAGTTGAATACGTGCTCTGAGGAAGGTGGGATGAACAATAACATGCTTGTTAAAAATGCCCCGAATGCTCCCTGATGCTCAACAGCCGAGGAATACAAATAAACGCTGCAACAGAATAATGCCATTTAGAAAATTCATTCGATTGCTGAAAACACAGAGGACCTCTTCTCATTTGGATATTCATTTGCCCCGCTTCTAAGCACAACTCCAATACATTTATTATTTACTGCTGGCCTATATAAAATGCACGCAGAGTGTGCGGTTTTCGATGCTGAGTAACACGTAAGAGCGAAGAGAAATTAACGATTTCAGAGACTCAAATGCTATTAGAATTGATATTTCTAAGCGTTTAGTACTCTGGAAAAAATTGTAATTTCATTTACAAAGATTAAAAGTTTATTTTTCTGCTTTCGAAAAAGAAAAATAAATGCAGTAAGGGATAACTTGCATTTTGTATTCCAAAGCAATTCATTCTGTATTCTAGTTCAGTAATAATATCAGCTAAATATTTACTTTCGTATAAATTTTGGTTAGTCCTTTTGGTTCATTCGTAGGCATACTGTGTGCATACATTCTACAAAACTTAACTTACACGTAGATCAAAATTTAAATTATTTCTTTAGTGTTATACCACGAAACAAAATCTACTCATTTAGTTTTCATGAACTGTAATAGTATTTTTTGGCGGCCACGTTGCACTAAATATTTGCCATGCAGAAAATCTAATGTCACAGTGGGAAATGATATTGATCTTGAAAGCAAAAAGAACTTTTATATTTAAAAAGAGAATTTTTAATGAATTTTCTTTACAAATGAAAGTGGCATTGATATTGATCGTAATGTTAGTGGTTACAAAAAGGATTTTTGACACGCAGCCTCGGAGTGAATAGGTTTTTGATTTTTTTTTTACAATACCTTTCATGAATACCATATTTTAAAAATACAATATTAAGTTATTGTAGATAAAAAAAACCATAAATATATCTTGTGATCGTTTTTGAACTATTAAATTCCTTCTTGAAAAATGGTATAGAATAGGGTGAAAAAAAATTCTTTACTTGCATATAATCTCGACTGTAATGGAGAAAAATTTCTTTATTTTCTATTTTCCTAAGTCCAGATTTTTAAAGATGTTATTGAAGGAAACCATAAAATGCGAGTTATATTCCTTTAACACTCCTATGGTTTTTATGCAATGACCACACATCTGTTAAATTTTTCTGTTGTTCCTGAGACACAACAGATCAAGATAAAATAAATAATAATTAAATATATTGTGTTATTGAAATAGTTATCCTTTAAATCAAGTATATTGCTTCAACAACGAATGTCGAAAATATCTAACATGTTGTGCATATTACATAAAAAAAGCTTATTTATTCTTTTTATCTTCGCTCTATTTCTTTTTGAACTCCATTTAGCAAAGTCAATAATTGACAATGGGTCGATCACTTGGCATCCTTAGATTTCCTCCAATGTAAAGTATAAATCATGATTAGCTTACAACCAGGCGAGGAGTACTCATTTTGAGCTAAAAAATACATCAAGTTTTAAACAATTTACATTCGTTAGGATTTTATTTTATTTGGACGTTATTTTATTACTAACATGCCACTCACAAACAACACAAGGGCTATTGGCAAAACCCCTCACCACTTTAAACCAACATAAAGTGACGAGGAAAACATCCGAGCCTGCTCCTCACTCTCCAAATTTCCATACTAAGCGAACGTGAGGACTTCGAGCTTGGACAGATTTTAAGTACATGAGTATGTACATGAAGACACAGCGTGTCTCAAATATACAATTCGGTAATACCCGCCACAAGTTCGCAACCGTGATAACTCATTTACCGCCACCGCTTATTGGCATGGCATTCTGGCTTTTAAGACCAAAAGAAAGTGCATATAACCTTTTTTCCTTATCTCGAAATGATGTTAACTAGCTTAACTATTAGTGAACATTTTTAAAACTGTTATTCTAGTACGTAATGAAATAACTTCTTATAACTAATGTTTTTAACTGCTTGAACAGGCTTGTATGGATGCTGTGGTCTTTTCAAAGAGACTGACGTCTTCGATTGGGGTGAACCTCACCGTCCATTCATTCTAAGTTTTATGGCTCCGAACAGGTGTGAGTGACAAGTGCATATGGAGTGACAGGTGCACGTGGCCATGGGGTCATTGTTTATTGTCTGACCTCGGGAAAACGCCGAACCGATCTAGGAGATTATAATGGTCAAAGAGAGACGGGACCCCATTGACAATAGGCGAAGCCTGTCTGAAAAGAACAAGGTCGCCATGGCAGGTGTCGAGAGAATGAGTTCATGGAACCAATTTGGGACAATGCATAAAACCCAGGTGGTGTGATGAATAAGGGTGTTCAGAAGTTAGATAAGAATTATGGCGCCCTTAGTTTCCAGACAGAACAGGAATGTGTTTGTGTTTGCCGCAGAAATAGCACACGAATGTGGCCCGGGGACGAGGGTAGACTTTTTTTTGGCCTGCCAATGAGAAGAGACGAGGGGCGTGTTGTGGACCCGCCCCTGGTGTTTAAAAGGGTTATTTTTAGGAGAAG
Source organism: Trichonephila inaurata madagascariensis (assembly GCA_019973955.1). Taxonomy (NCBI): domain Eukaryota; kingdom Metazoa; phylum Arthropoda; class Arachnida; order Araneae; family Nephilidae; genus Trichonephila; species Trichonephila inaurata. Next base: position 1,793,898 of record BMAV01019239.1, read on the forward strand.
AGAGATAGAGCCCTGATAAAAAGGTATTGGAGAGAAACGAGAGATGAGACGATGAACGCCGGTGGCGTTGAGAATTGAGCGAGTGCTTTCGGGAAAAAAGCTGGAATTCCCGTGACTTAGACTGACGGCACCGGCTTAGCATATTTATTACTTTTTATTTTGTAGCAAATAAATAGTGTTTTAAATTTAAAACGTGGCTGTGTCGCAATAGAGTAAAAGGAAGGACGACTCGCCTCGAATACTTTGATGCAGGCCTCTCCTTGGTCGTCCGAGATCTCCTTGAGATCGAAGAGCCATGCCCGGACGGTGTGGTCGCTGGAGGTGGAGAAGAAGAGCTGCCCTACGCAAAGAAGGCGCGAGATCCGGGAACTGTGTCCGGTGTAGATGCCCATGCACTCGGCCGTCGCGATGAACCATTTGCGAATGGTGGCGTCGGAGGAACCAGTCAGTACGCATTGCTCGTGAACAGCGCAACAGGTGATGTAGCCTGCACAGGGAAAATGGATTATTTGTATCATTTTTTCCAAACATTATGTTTCCAGTCTTATAACATTCATGTCGGTTAACTGATTATTTTTCATGGACGTCTTACGCGACAAACCGAGGTGCTCCGATACATTGACTGTGAATCAAACCCACTGCATAAGGGTGCGTCTTAACTGAAATATGACCGTTCATGACTGTCATTTGGCCCAGATGAATGCCGGACTTCATTTCCAAAGGGAATGTGATGGAGGCTTTTAATTTTAAAATATTACCAGGGGATGAAGGGATCTGCTACTTAACTACAGCAATATAAGGAGGACGTCTTCTTTCCCATGTAACAAACTGCTATTTTTTGAAAATTTCCAGAATGTAGTCAAGATTAGAGCTTCTAAAGAGTATTGTTTATTTTTAATGCTGAAACTTTCTCGATATCGAGAAAATTTCCAGAGGCGCAATGAATGCAAATATTTTTAACAAGTATGGAATAATTAGTTAAGTAGAATATTGAAGGGATTAATCATTTCTTTCATAAAAAGAGAGAGAAAGGGTGCTTGATCCTACTATGATTAGTTATTGAAGAATGATGGTCTATTTAGTAATTCGATATTTTCTACACTTTGATTAAATATATGAATGTGCTTGAAATAATTTCCTTAAATTTAGCCATTTAATACTGTTATAAATATACACTGATCTCTTGACCACGCCTTTTCACATTTAAACAAAGAAAAGCATAGTTCAAGATTGAGGAGTCTAGCAGGATATGGATCAACAGAAGAGTTCAGATAATTGTACGTAACTTCAAGAAGTTTGAACTCGTGATGAAGAAGGCTGAGAGTTTCAACAATTAATAAAGTTAACAATTATCAACTAAGATGGACAAAATTAGCATGTTTCTTGTTGGCTCTAAAGGAAGCAAAGTATGATGTTAATTACCTCTTAAAAATTATTCTGAATATTTTGTAGAATTTAGTATAGTATGGGCTAAGTAGCCTATGAGCAAAATTTCATTCGAATCAAATGATTAATTTAAGGAAAATCCGAAAAAAAAAACATTATTAGATTATTTATGACAGACAAATAATAACATTTTCTTCCTTTTTGGATACTATTTAATAAGAGAATTAATATAGAGCATGAATTAACAGCCCTTCATCACAAGAAAATTGAAAATTGAAAACTTTCTAAACATTTACTGAATTATTTGAAGGAGTTATGTGATACACAAGGAAGCCAAATATTTCTAAAAATTAGTATTGATTATACATTTTTTTCTTTCTCATAGTGGTATTTAATAATTCATATTTTAATAATACATTACGTGACACTGAAAATGTAACACAAGGAGTGAACTGAAAGTGAAAAAACTCGAGAGAAAGAAACAGTAACGATTAGTGATGTTTATTTTAAAATGATACTCGTAATATAGAACAAGATCAACGCAGCTGGTAGGTTGTATGACACCCCAAAGGACGGCAAAGCAACACTTCTAGATTTTAGGAAGCAAAGAAAACTATAATGAGGGATGATTCCCAATTTTCCACAGTTCGTCATCTGAACGTAGCGGTGGCAGAGTATGCAAGTGGTATCCAATATCGACCAAAGAATTTTCAGTTAGTGAGATGTTTCAGGAGAGAGGATTGCAGTCAAGGATGCATCTGTACATCTTGCGCAACACATTGGCTGATACTCCGGGTTGTGCAACCCCCTCCAACGAAGAAGAACTTCACTGGCAGCATCACATACAGTTTTAGAGTCTTCTTAATAGTAGTCTTCTTAATGGACGAAAGCCATTAAAACCCAATCGACAGGGATTTATTTGGTTGGTATGGGGATATCAAAAACATCCTAAAAATTCTTCAAAATGGCGGCAAATAAGACTTATGGGGCCCCCATCATTTGTCAATGGATGCGTTGATCCACTGGGGCTGACGTTGCTCTTCCCATCCCGGCACCCATTACTCTTACCACGTTTCTTTGTCACAACCACTGCACCGTGGTAAGAGTCGGCTGAGATTTGAAGCATGGAATAACTTGTATTCAATCCATTCACCGCGGTTCTTCGTGAAATCGTATGTCTGCCTCTGCTGGTTGGGGTCTGCAATTCATTCCTACTACATGTGTCCTGTGAGACAAGCACAAAAAGGCTCCCATTGGTTTCCCTGTTCCTTGTCTTGTAATCTATTCCACGCATGTCGGAGACATTTCACATCATTTATATTATTTCGTGCCGTGCGCTTAACCTTGAAATTGTCATACTCTTTTCTAGTTCATTCTTGGTGTTGGATTTACAACTTCAAATTATGTAACATCATATTTTTAAATTTTTCACATTTTTAGAATTGGAGAAAATGTCGAGTAGAAATTTTTTATCACTAAATATTTACTGATTACCGTAAACACGATCCTTGTTTTCAATATTCAGAAATTTAACAACAAATTTTAAGTTTAGGCTTATTTCAAGAGGATAGCTCAAAATGTTTGTGACGTGGCTTTACGGAGTCTTTCAACTAATCCTCTTGGGAAATCTTTGGAGCCATCAATTGAGTTATTTCACAGCCAACCCTCTCAAGAAGAAATCTTGATATGAAGATTAGTTAGTAGATATATATAGTGGAGGTTTAGTAATCAAAGAGGAGAAGGAGGAAAGGGAGCTGAAATGCTGAATGCCGTGAGCTTATGGTAAGGATCTGAACTTAGACGTGCAATTATAGAACGGGCTTTAGCGAGTCAAAGAAATTAAGAAAGTTAGGATTCATAGGATAACTTTACTTAAAGTTAAGCGGTTAGGGTTTCAGGCGCTTATTCACGTAGGATTTAGGGCTACGATATATCACTCTTGATTTCCCCCCTAGAGTGTCTTTGATTATTATAATTGATAATAAGTTGGTTTTTTTTATTATGGCTAGCTTGGGTCATCAATCATTACCTCCCACAAATCTAGGTTGAGTAGATGAATAGATGGTTTCCCCAGGTAGGGGGTTATCACATGTTTAACATTCTCTTTACTCAATATTAAACTTCCCTTAAGTTGATGATTAATTGTTACTAATTAACTAATATTTATTGATTAATACACTTTTTAGCTGTGTTTGAGCATAAACATACATGCTAACTTTAACCTGAAATTAAAATTTCACAAGCTGATACAAGTTCTTTTCAGATTCCTATGTACTGTACTAATTTTACATTTTTATTAAAATGTTCACTGAAGTAAAAGGAAGGGAAAAATTTTGATAAAAAGATTACGGTAAATAACAGATGACAGGTTACAGAAGCCCACGTGTATTCTGTAATGATTGTGATTACTTGTATTAACATCGCACTATGATGTAAACACGAGAGCTATCCAACATGATTTAACCTCGAACACATACACCCTCAATCTCTTATTGTCTGCCAATTTCTGAATTGATTGTTACTTGACACCGTATCCAGCCAGAAAAATGTGTGTGTTTCATTTATTATTATTGCTTAATGTGACCTATTATTCAAAATAGAACAGCTGGAACCAACCTTCATGTCCTTCCAGCACTCCCAGACACTCTGTGGGGTCCGAAAGGGTGCTCCACATTCGCGCCGTTTTGTCGTCCGATCCTGTGACGAGTAAAGATCCATCATCGCTGAGCACCATGCAGTTGATGCCGCCCTTGTGGTCTTTGATATCCTGCAGCAGGTAGGGCTGCTTCTTGGGCTTTTTAGGCCCAGCGTCCTTGGAGGGCTGACAGCCCATCGATCACCTCGACAGCCTCATCTCTGTCTTCTTTGAAATAGACTAATTGACTGGAATATAACTGTAAACCAAAATTTTACGATTACACAGAAAACCAAAGAGTGACACAGAATACTAACCTAATTGATCTTAAATAGCCTAATTTTTATAAGAGTTATTTAAATATTTTTTATCATAACTATCCCAGTTCTGCTTTTCAGCTTCCGGCCAATTTGAATAGCGATATTCTTGCTCATGGGCGCAGATATCAAACTCAATCAATCCACCGGCCATGCGAACTTCATTATGTTAAGTACAAGAAAAAAGTACAGCCGCGTCGAGTTATTTCTATCGAATCGTTGGTTCAGATTCTGGAGTCGCTAAAGATCTGCCATGTAGAAGTAGTGATACATTTTCAATCTGTCGATCTCAAAGTGTTAACGTCTGTAGAGTAGGGTGTCAGTTCAGATTTCGTTCTCGTCACTTAACCAAGGTTCAAAACTAGAAGGTGCGTTGCCAATAGACCATGACGACGATAAAAAAATCAAATATAAGGAAAATTACAATAAAATGCATTGCATACGAAATTATAAAAAATAAAGACAGTTTCTCAGGAAATTTCATTTTCCTTCCGATATTTATATTAAAATATATATATTCCCCATTTTACAAATACAACTCTAAGTGTTTGTTATATATTTGAATATTTGTTAGATTAGAGATTTGGACCATTAAAACAAATAATAATGGACAAAAAATAAACTATTTTTGGAAATCGAGGGGGGTAAATACGATTTTACACAAAAGGAGCTTTATTATTTCCTCGTTCTTTCAGCAGTGCTTCATTGTAGTCAGATGGATGTATTAGTCTAAGGGTTAAGAGGAAAGTAGAAATATTACATAAGATTTATATTACGTTGACATAATCAGAATTATTGGAGCTACTATACGAATAAAATTTTATTTATAAAATCAATTTTATTGTATTATTACAACAAGCAAAACTAAATGTATATTAGATGTCCTTAATCTGTTTTTATAGCTTGTGATTTTTTGGAGTTTATACTCCTTAAATATTGATTTTCATATAAAAAGCCATGGAAGTATGGAAACTTTATGAGGAGTTAAATTTATTAAAGCGTTAAAACAAAAAAGAGTTACGCACGCTTCTGCGCATGCACCAAATCTCTGTCCAAAGAAAAAAGAAAGAGTTCCGACTTTTTCTACATTTTCAAAATTGCGATCCTTCTTTTCTTACCGAAATCAGACTAAAGCTAATTACAGAATCAAAAAGATCAGTTATTTCGCCAAGATACGACATAATTTTTTTTACAAAATAACAATATTTCCTATTTTTTACGATTATTTCAAAAATGATTTAATATTGATGTGTTTTTATGAAAGAATTTTTCAATCGTTCTGTACGAATTTCTTATCATTGTAACGAATCGATATTCTGTATTAAAAAGCCACACTTTGGTGTGTGGTGGTGGTATCTATATAAGCTAGTTACAGCTTCCGGACTGAAGTGATAATTTTGGTGCAGTGGTATGTTACGTGCTTACTTTACCGAAGGTTGCGAGTTCTATCCTCATTGGCGACCCTGGTTGAACTTTGAAAAAACTGAACCTTCGCGAAGCTGTCATGACGCCATCTTTCTGCCACAAGAGCAACAAGCCAGCCTTCAGACACACTTAACGCAACAACAACTCACACCCTCGCCATAACAACTATATCGTTTATTCGCCTTTCCATCAACTCACTTGTAGGGGAATGTGTGGTGGTATCTATATAAGCCAGTATATATATAGCGGACTGAAGTGATTATTTTGGTCCAGTGATAAGTTACGTGCTTATGAATCAGGAGGTACTGAGTTCCATCCTCCTCAGATCTTTTAGAATCAGTGGTTTAAAATATGAAAGAACAAAAACCTTTTTTTTACGATTTTTCAAAAATTTCTCAAAATTCTAATTAAACATTTCATAACTTCGTCACTTGAAAAAATAATCACATTAAAATTTTTTTCCGTTTGTCCAATGTTATTATCCGTGTTCTGTTCAAAAATTAAAAAAAAATTGCTTCAAAAAATTACGGATTTCAAAAAGTTTTTGAAGTTATACTTATTATGGGGCGTTACAGAAATAGGTTGAGGGTCATTTTTTACGATGCACGCGCACACCGTCACAGATGTGATGCAAAACCGTCACGGATGTGAAAATACTTTGTCTAGAAATATACAAAATGGGACAGATCATTTCCACCTTCGAAATTCTCAGAAAAATATTTCTCTTCACTTCCATGAAGAAGAGGACACCAGGGTTTGAACCGGGGACCTCTCGACCAGCAGTCGAATGCTCTACCACTGAGCTATACACCCGCGTCAGCGAACCTTTGTTTTGCGTTCCGTAGGAACGGATACGAAAAGCCTTTGTCTAGAAATATACAGAACAGGACAGATTATTCCTGCCTTCGATATTCTCAAAAAAATATTTCGCTTCACTTCCCTGAAGAAGGGGACAACCGGGTTTGAATCGGAGACCTCTCGATGTGCAGTCAAATGCTCTACCACTGAGCTATAAAGGATGAAAGATAGAAGGATGAAACTTTGAGATCACCTACTACTCTGTATATCGTTGGGATGTACGTGACCATTTACGTCACAATTGTTCCCCCCCCCCGGCAGGGGATTAGTTTCGTTTTCCTTTCCCGAGCTAGCGACGCCCCATTTGTAACTACAGACTCCGAATCGGTTCTAATGGATTCCCCTTGTGTTTTCTCACAACCAGGCCCAGTTTCAAGTTGCTGGGTGCCCTGCTTCTATTTTATTTAATTGTTTTAATTATTTTAAAATAACAATGACTCGGGGGCTCTTCAGGCGGATGTCTTAATTTTCTCAGGAACGATTCTTCCCGCCGAGATATTCAATATGAGGTCTCAGGAGTCACATTCGGTTCACTTCATAGATACAGTCTGATACCCCACATGTTATTGGTCCTATTGTCCTTGTGCAGGGGTGTTTAAATTTACTTAAATCGTGATTATCTCAGGTTTGGCTGGTCAAATTGACTGAAGGTTAGCATCGTTCATTTCTGCTCGTGACCGCCTTTCAACTTTGGCCCAGCTTGCCCTGCTAAAGATTTTTAGAAAAATTTTAATCTTGTTACGCCAAAGAAATATAACTTCTTACGTGTGTACACAAGTACATACACACTTATTTTGTGTTTTTCGTCTAATACCCTCTTACAAAAATTTATTTGCGCAGTAATTTTATTTTGTTTAAAAAATTACCGTTGTTTGTTATCGATGTGATCTGGGATTTCGATTACCCTTAAACATCCACCGGTGTCGTTACGATACTGTGATATAAAATATATAAAATAATTGTAATAACTAAACAATTGCAGGACTACTGTTCAGTAGGGTTTGGTTTTAAGACTTTTAATATAATTTCATGCAATTAACGTATTACATGACCCTTTATATCATAAAAAACTGGCGTTGACATTATGCTTCGTGAAGCTTGTTGGATCACTGCTTTGTCGCAAAACTTTTCTAGTCGCAAATCAGTCAAGAACATTACTATTATTTGGCATCTATTCTATGCCATCCTTAGTGATATATATATCAGGATTTACTGGAATATTATCAAGAATATATGCCCTTTTTTTTATTCAGATTCTCCGCAGTCACTTTCACTCAATCTTATTTCTTCATCGGAATCTAAACTAGAGGAAGACAGCTCACACACACCACCATTCGATTCATTCTCAGAAATCTCTCGAAATAGATTAGAAATTTCATCAGGGCTTAGACCTTTTCTACGAGCCATCGTTTTAGGGTGTCTGCTCCACTCAAAGCTCGAAAATCGAATAATTTTTTTTATGAGTGGATAACCAAATGCTATGTAACAAAACACTTAGGCACAACAATTTTAGAAAAATAGATTAGTTTCCGCTGTTAGCCCAATAACATTACATTCAAGGTCAAATAAATCTGCTATAGAACTTTGAGAAGTTTGTTTTACTAATAGTAATAATCAACGATAGCTATTTATGATGATAAATTGCCTTGGTGTCGAAAAGACACCAGCGGATGTTCTGGGTATATTTAGTAGTAAAATTTCTCCTAATTAACCAAGAACTACAAATTTCTACCGTGTAATTACCATGGAAAATTAAAAGTCACGAAGAATTTTCAAATTTCCAGCAAAAATGCAGAAAGAACAAATTGAAAGGGCACCGGTGTCAAATTGACACCCATGGACGTTTTAGTGTTAAGCTATCCGAATACGTTCGGAACCGTGATTTTGCAAAAGCGAATAAATGGATAATTTTCATAATATTTAGTGTCACTTAGATTAGAATACATGTATACAATTGTTTTAAGGTTATTTTGACAAAAAAAAATTATTTAAATACAATATTTTGGCAAAAAATTAACTTAGAATAATTTTTTTTCGAAATGTTCTCCTTTTGTCAAAAATGCTTCTATTATAATAATATTTTGCCTGTATATAGCTCAGACCTCTCTACAGAGGCTCAACTAAAATTTGTGAAATATATAACTTAGAAGGGGGTTTATCCATGTTTTACGACAACAGAGGGGAGCAATTTTAGGAAAAAAACGCCGATAATTATTTCAATGGGTAGTAACTCTAAAATTAATGTGAATTTTTCAAAGTTTATAGTTGAGCCTCTGTAAAGAGGTCTGAGCTATATACAAACAAAATATTATTATAATAGAAGCATGTTTCACAAAAGAAGAACATTTTAAAAAAAGATTATTCTAAGTTAATTTTTTGCCAAAATATTGTATTTAAATAATTTTTTTTGTCAAAATGTGTCCTTAAAACAATTTTATACATGTATTCTAATCTAAAGTGACACTAAACATTATGAAAATTATCCATTTATACGCTTTTTTAAAATCACGGTTCCGAACGTAGTCGGATACCTTAAGCGGACCCCGGATTGAAGAAAGTTAAGCTAAAAAATACTTAGAACTATTAAATAAATGTCACATACATTATTTACAGTATCGACATACTAAACACAAAACTCTTTGAAGTTATTGAGTTACTCATACAAACAAAACTGTGAATAAAACATATGATATAGAGAGAGCCCAACCGACGTGGCAGAGATGGATCCATAAAAAAAGGGAGGATATAATTAAAAAAAAAACATTCCAAAAAATTATAATAAATTGAAAATTAAATCTCCAAACACATAGATAGTTAAACTAAATAAATGGAAAAAGAGAAAGGAATTACGTACAATAAAAAAAAATTATAAAGCGTAACTAGTTAACAGAGATTTTAAGCAAAAAGAAAATCCAAGGGTTAAACACATTTCATTTTATATTTTGCTATTATAAAACAGGAAATGAATAGTTGAAATGTTACCTCAGAAAGAGGATCCATTTTTGTGAAAAGACAGCGAAACACATAGAAAGATCCCCAAAAGATTGAAAAAAATTTAAGGAGATTTTTGAATCTAAATCTGTATAAATAGTTTATAAGTAGAGTTCCTTTTAATATTAATGGCCCAAAAAAGTATTTTCTATCTCGTAGACAGGTGTCAGAATAAGTCCAAACTCTCTCTCAAAATTCAAGAAACTGATGTTTAAAATTTTTGTATGTAAATGCGAGGAGCAGCCCCCCCCCCCCACCGTCTGAAGTACAGTTGTTATTATAACTTTTTAATTATGAGCTTTAACCTAAAAGAGGATATTATAAAAATGTCGATTGAAAGAGAGTTTTAAATCGGAAGATTTCTGATAGAAAGAGAAGGGATATTGAGAAAGGACAAGATTTCTGTAGACTGCCCATCAGAAAATGAACCCAATTGTAAATATCTTCTACATATATTTGAAGAGAAAAAAAAATTACCTTTTTTGGAGGAAGCCTCAAAAAATTGTACACCTTATTATTGACGAGTGAGTGAGTGAATATATTAACGTCGCACTGTTTAGCTACACGAGTGCTTTGGGCAACGGACCTCGTAATTTTGAATTGGTTAAGTGACGAGGATGCCACCTGAGCTGGCACCCTCTGTCATAACTACCACACTACACCACGGGAGGACGTTTGAGCTCTCGATAGATTTAACGTGCATCGCCTCCCTACATGGCGGGTCTTTAATGGTACTGGGCTCGAACTCATGATATGCCTGCCATGATCCGATACCTTGATCACTGGGTTACCGCAACTTCTGTTATTGGCTAGACGGACCTCATTATTTTATACCGTAGTCAAGTGACGAGGAGGTCACCTAGGATAGCTCACTACTTTCCAAATTTCAACACCCTGCCTACAAAAAGAATTTGAGCCTTGGTAAAAGCAACACCCTCCCCATGGTTGCGATCCATAAGCATATATACGTACTCTGTATGAGTGTGCTGTTTAAACATGCAAATGTAAAAGAATAAAAATGAAAGAACGTCTATGTAAATGTCGAGTATACGCAATATTTTGTTGAAAATCTAAGCAATTGTCTGTGTATTATTTATGCATAATAATCATTCTTTGTTTAAGTCAGCAATCCTCACTGATGGTGAGATTTTAGACAGTTGCTGAAACTTGTCTATGCAAGGGTGTGTTCAATATTTAAGAAATAAATAAATAAAAACTGTGATAAAATACGAATCCCGGGTGTTAACAATTTTCTAAGCATTATTTCTATTAAAAAAAATCATTAAAGGGAGCCATTCAATAGATTTCTATTCATAATCAGCTTGTATTCTGTAGGAACTTTCATAGATGAGATGAGATAGATTCTCCAGAAATTTCACTGAATGAAACAGACTGCAACTGAGTAGAAAAATAAAGAACAAGTTATGTACGTCGTTCACATAACAGTTAAAGTTGTTGCAATTAATAAAACTTTAAATGTGTTAATCGCATATTTTTCCTACATACTATATTGCTAGTTTTATTTCCACTTCTAATTTACAACGCATTCACTCTGGTTGAATTATTTTTTACCTTGTGTTATTACTTATTTTTGTTGTTTCTGCTAAAATAAGCATTTTAGCAAGTATTTTATGCATACACCAAATGATTTTGTAAATGTTAATATACCCCGAAACATCGAAGCAGATTTGATTTTCGATTAGCGTCGTGTTTTAAAGCAAGGCGAGATCTACTGGCAACGGACCTCGTCATTTGAACCTAGATCAAGTGAAGGGAACGACGCCATTCTCCAAACCACACCAATGCGAGGGCTCTAAAGCCAAGGCGGATTTCCCTTGCCCCTGTACAAGGCGGCTCTTCAGGACTCCCCATCCAATAATGCGCTGGCTAACCCGGGAAGGGGGCTTTTACAAGAAATTAAACCATCGGACACACCACAATTGTGATAAAAAATTAGATTACATCTCAATTATATAAGAGTCCTTGAAAAGAATCATTATTTTGTTTTTTAAAAAATGAACATTTGTTTAATGTTTAATTGCAGCTAAAAAGCCAAGTGATTTATTATACAGTAATTGATACAATATTTGCGAAGCACACTTTGATACTATTTATACAATGAAATTCAATGCTTTTCTCGCAAAACACCTCTTCCATACAAATTTTTTTATAATATAAAATAACATACGACACGCAAAAAGCCATTTATTTTTAAAATAATAAAATGTAAAATGTGCAAGTTAACAACTTATAAAGTAATATATAACTAAGCTAAATATAGAAATAAATTTCATAAAACCACGAATTTAACGTTGCACTGAACTCTAGAAATAATAACCATTCATCGGAATCAAATAACATAAAACACCAAATAACTATTTAAAACATAATTATGCATAATTAAGGTTCAATCGTACAATATAAACAATTAAATAAAAACGAACAGTTTTTGAAATTCCTATTAGGTTCTTGAAAACATTGCTTTCGCATGAAAATTACGACGGAGTTTTGTGAGTGTAGGTATATACAGGATGAATCGAGATTTTTTTTTAAAATTCACTAGGTTCTTCAAAATTGAATTATACGTAAATATTCAGTTCATTAAAATTTAGTAATAATATATATTATCAACTCTACACTTTTTACAAATTTTAATTTCGTAGGTATTCCTATGTATCCGTAACGCACAAATGCGAATGATTGTGATTTTAAAGCACTGTATCAGAAATGCATAGCCTGAAAAAGTTTGGAATGAGATTTTTAGTGAAAATTATTTTTGAAATAAGAGGTCACAAATTTCGGACTATTTATATATATATATATAATTATATTGTATACCGTTAAATAAATCTTTGTGTTCGTATATTTGTCCATTAAAATGCAGAGAACAGCAACGTTTGTCGAAAGACAGAAGAAAGAATCGTCCTTCAGTATTTCGCCTGAAGTACAACCTATTTTGAAAACAAGACATTTTTGATTTTGTTTGGTTTAACCAGCATAATTTAGCTTTTACGTTCGTTTTGGTTTTACGTTTTACAGCCAAAGTAATTAAAAAATAAGAATTGAATAAAACATTTAATAAAAAATTATGTTATTTTTTAATATACACAAAAAGATTGTTTTAGTTTTGTTTGGGATTGGTGATGCGTGAAACATAATTGAGTGTCTATCATAGTTCAACGCCAATCGATGTCTTCGGTCATTGACCAAACACACATCGTAGAGCATCCAAATTTTCACCGATATTTTATTTTCATGCCTCTGTGTTGCAAAGAAATGCCCAATGTCAGCAAAATAAGTTATGATTAAGCCCCACACACATATTTAAATCATCTCGAACTAGTGTTTCCGGAAAAAAACAATGCAAACAATTTTGGAAACATTTTACCCTTTCTTCTTTTACTTGAATCTGATCATTGCATAATGAAATAACATGCAGTCTATTTAATTTACCCGAATAACATAGATTTTATGTAGAAGTTAAATTTTCTCTCTGTCTATTTCGAAAATTTTATAAATCTTCGTTGTTATTCAAAAATCTCGTATTTTCATATTCATGAGATGAAAAAATATTTCACACAAGAGCAGTATAAAATGTTAATTTGAAACCTAGATTTCAGCCTTTTCAGAATATTTTTCGTTTTTAGTCATTAAGATGTGCAAGAAAATGTTAAATAAAGTAAATTGCAATGAATTTTCTTCAGTCTATATATAATTAGGCTTATAAATAGATACTTCTTCACATAACTTTAATAAGTTATTTTAAAAATATTGCATTGTTCTTTTTTCGTTTAATTAGATAATCACTTTGAGTTATTTATTACTTTTGACGCGTTTCAGGTTAACAACATATACTTTTATTGTAATGGAACATATTCAATTCTTTTTTATCACACATTTTTTTGCGTATTATATAAACTAAATATCCGTTACACTTTTGTAACTATCGAAGATACGCTAAAGCTGAAATTTTCTTTAAGTCATTTTGTTCTAGATTATATTGTTTGTTTTTTCCAAGTATAAAAGGATATTGATTATTATAATAAGTAAATAGTTTTTCTTCTGTCAGTGTTATAGTCATAGCTTGATTCTAAAATAATTAATCACTTTTTCTAGATCCCTAAACGTATAATAGGTTAACATTTACCTTTCTGTTAAACAGATATTTGATTTAGACAATATGATTAGTAATAAAAGTGAAATACTAGCGTCTCTGCATAGTAAACGATAGCGTAATATATATATTGACTTTAAATAACTTGAAAATTGTTATTATCGCCTTCTAATAATATATAAATATTACTGAAATAATGAAATATATTTTTTATTTACATAATAATAAAACTAAAATAACTGTTGAATTTTTCTCAGTACAGAAGCATTTAATTTTATATTGTGCAGTGTTTTCAGTGAGTGAGTGAATCAATATTAACGTAGCCTTATTCAGCTACTCAAGGGCTTCTGGCGAAGGACCACGCAATTTTAAACCATGGTCAAGTTTTTTTCAGACGAATAATACTTAAATTCGGGTTATAAATTCAATAAAGAATTTGGGCGCAGAAAATATTTGCAAAATGATGCTAGTCAATCAGTTTCCTTAATTATAGCAACCTTATTCTATTAGAAAGAAATTTATTAAGTAAAAATAAAAATGTAATTAAAAATAGCAATTTCTTTGAAACTCGATTTTAGATAATTTACAAGTTATAAATACTTTTAAAAAACAGTGAACATTTATGCTGACCAATTCTTAGAAGAAAGAACGTTTTCTTTATTGCTAGATTCCCCTGATTGATGTGTGTGTGTGTGACTTATATAATTACATTTTCAATAATTTCACTCTTATCTTTTTATCTTTTAGTCGGATTCCTATTTTTCCCGAGGAAATTACCGTTCTTTTCCCACTTTTTAGGAAATTAGCTTCAATATGTCCGTATGTTGAATTATTATCCAGACAATAGTCACAAATCGAAAAATATGCAATTAAGATAAATTGTAATTATTGGGACTTAAGAAAAAAAATTGAGATTTATAGAATAAAATTTTCTTTTAGAAATCTATTCTTTAAAATTAAAAGTATTGTTGGAGAGAAACCTTCTTACTACTTTTTAACACAAAAGAAAAGTACAATATATTTTAATTTCTGTCTTCCAAATACTGTTAATAAATGCTAAATTTTAAAATGAATTCCTTAGGAAAATTTTGAAATTGTCGATTCTCTAATACACATCATTATTAAATTAAATATAAGAAAAGCAGTATTTAAAATGGCATTATTCAAATGTAATGAACGTATATTCAATGTGCATATCAGAATTTTAATCTCCACATATAGTGCAGAGAAAAAAGGGGAAAAAAAACATGAAATATTATTTACACTATTTCGTTCTTTACGAATATCTTTTGACTGGGCTGAATATTTATTTGATACTCTTTTACTAGAAATTTCTACAATATTGTATTTGAAATATAATCAAAACACACATACCTTGAGTAGACATGTTGTTTTCGATATAGCAGACGTATTCAAAATATTTCACGATTTTAATTTTAAAATACCTACATAATTTTTAACTTTCCATTTTTTTCATATCACTTTCCATTTTAGAACATTTTTATTCCTCTCTTGGCTATTTCATTACATATTGAGATAGTCAAAGGTCTTATATTTAAATATTTTACATCAAAACTTTTATATAATTGAAATAAAAAAAGCTTTTTTTTATATAGCTTTATTTTGAAAATTATTTTTTCGCAAATTTTTACAATCGAGTGCAACTCCAAAGCTACGACAGTACACTGACGCAATAACTAGCACATACATTTGATGACATACACATGATAACTAGTGCATACTATTAAACGAATTTTTGTTCAATTGGTAATGCCATACAGTTATTTTCAGTTCTCTCAAAATCAATATATACAAAAATAATTTTCAGATATTTACTGAAAAAATACAATTATGACAACAAAAGGTAAATGTATGGATGAGATAATTAATATCGTTTTCACCAACCACCACGTGGTGAGCCTGAATGGCTGCTTACCTGTTTTATTCGGAGAATAAGGAAAGCCTAGCTTTATAGGTACCAACAGCTAAGGCAAACTCTTTCGGATAGGAATCTTTGCGGAAGCGTCCATCCCTCGGTAGGAGCATTCGAATGGTCAATTGAAAGAGATTCCGTATTGAAAAATGTGCGCCTCCGAAGAAGCGTCTGTGTTGTCTCTATGGAGACAGATGCAAACAAGCGTCATAAGTGTGACGGGATCACGCGCCGGGGCGGACACCGGAATCGTTAATGCTCACTGATTTCGGCTGTTTGGGTTCCGGCACGGAAAGAAAAGAAAACGCGTTTATGGGAAGCGTCGTAAACTGCCGCAATCACTCTTTTTACCCTTTCTCAATGTCGCTGCAAAGTTTGCTGAGAATTCGAAGTTATCACAGAACTCCAGGGTTTCATTTTTTTTTCTCGGAAAGAAAGAATAATTATTTAGAATTTGGATAATGCTCGCGCTGATTTACAAGTGTGCGAAATGTTGACGTAAAGTTAGGTTCAGAATTGCATTAAAAGTAGATACATCTTCGTCTTACAACGTCGGATAAGTTTATAGCTGGTGATAAAAACATTTCGATCCTTTACGGTGTATTTTTTGTTTGAATAAAAGAATAGGAGCTTACAGTAAGAAGAAAAGAAAAAAAAACATGCACCAAAAAAAGAGAAAAATGTCCTCATTTAATACTAAAAAGTCCATTAAAACCTATGTCTTAAGTAATTGAAAATTAATAAGCATACTGTGTGTTGCGCAATAAGTTAAAAATGTTTTTTTTAATTTATTTTTATTATTATTATTTTTACATTTTAAAAAATTTCCACATTTGTTTCATTAAATAAACAATTGCATTGAAATGGTTGAGGGCAGGAATTTAGGCTCAGGACTGTAGATGCGATTGATATTGAAATGTATTACTGAACAAGGTAAAAAAAAATTAATCAAGCCTCCAACATCCGGTAGAGTGGTTAGCGAAGCTAATTGCTGTGCCTTAGGGCTTGGGTTCGAATCCCGGAGAAGGCATGGCTGTTTGTAAATGTATAGTGCGTTTTCAGCATGAAGGTACTTCAACAGCTGTCGAGCCACACGTTCTCTTGCAAGGTTCGTGGAAGGGGAAGAGAGGTGGGAAGCCCTTACCCCCCCCCCCCAGGGTGTTTTCCGTCAATATTGGGGTGAAACAGAGCTAAATCGTATTGTCACCTGATGGGTACTCAATGCTACGGCTGATGAAGGCGTACAACTTAGCCTTTTGCCATGTTGAATTTCGTGGGCCTCGATCTGGCCTTTGCCGATTAGGTAGCATGAGCAAGTTTTGTTAGGAAAGGCTTAAATAAAATTTTACCAGATGACCATCATCTGAAAAAATCTTCAGATATACATAATCATTGAAAATGTAAAAGTATAGAGTGAACCTTAAGTCTATATAGAGCCTTGATTTTTTAAAAATTCATTTCAAAAGAAGCGTTTAATGCAATAATGTATTTTTGTATCATTCGATAGGCCAGTTTTAGTAGGTCTTTTTCGTGGATGATTCTTTAAGAGTGACTCCGTGGGATATTTGTAAAAAAAAGACCTTTTCTTGCCGAAATGGCGTTGGTTCAAGAGAAATCCCAAAGTATGCTTTGATTTTCCGAAACGAAATCGCCCCTCAATGCTCGGCGTAAATGTCGATATTGTTAAGGAAGCATATCTCCTAATGCAAAATCAATCAAGCGATGGCATGAAATGTTTAAAGCAGCTTTAAAAATCTTCCTAGCAGTGGCAGAGCTAGTATGAGTGAAGTAATTATATTGAAAACTTTCGGCAATTGTTTCAACGGTGCCTTACTAAATCAAATTGTCAAGCATCACATGAACTACAAATATAGCAAATATTTTGGTAAGAATTCTTTTTAAAATGCATAGATAATATGTGCCGTTACAAAGTGTTAAAGAACACTTGGGGGGGGGGGGTCGTTGAAATCCCCCATAGACCTTTTCCGAGGTACCAAGGGGGCACGTGTTGAAATTTACTGAGGTAAAAATTTACTTATAAACAATTCATAACAGTACTTACATTATATTTAAAGAAACATATGTCTAATTAAGGTAGTATGAGCACAAAAATTTTTTTATATTCTGGGCAAGACTGAGTTCACACTATATCTTAGAAAAAATAAAGTATACGGTTTCATTTACTATAAATCCATGAATTTATATACTAAGAAACCCTGAGCATTGATAAATAGGGAGATAGCTTCGTGAAAAGAATGGAAATAAGATAAAATTTATATTCATTCATTCATTCATAAAATTTCATTTGAAAATTTGAATTTCTTCAAATCTTCATTTGAAAATTAGAAAACTTCGCGTACAGTGATTCCTCACTTTTCATCGAAGGATGTTGCACCTCATTTCAATGCTCGAATTCACGTGTATTCTTCTTCGAAGAAAAGGTCAAATTTCGAGTACAGTACACGTATTTAAAATCTGAAATAAAAATTGGAAAAATTCTTTCCGACACTCGACAAAGGGATGAGAAAGAAAGGAAACTTGTTTTCGATTTCCGCAACTCGATAAACCTTCCTGCCTATCTCTGAAAGCACAATTCTTCAGGACACTCTCTGCTGTTGAATAAAGTGACTTTTTTCTCCATTCTTCATGGGTTTGGCGGATTTCCTTCACAAACTTTGCAACCACTCGTGCTCTTATCAAATCTATTTTCCTCATCCATATATACTAGGGATAAAAATAGTTTATATAAAATCATATAAAATATAATATATATCTTATAAAATCAAATTAAATATAATATCATATAAAATCATTTTAAGTTGCCGAAAAGGATTTGGAAAACAGTGGATGAATAGTTTATAAATGCATCGCCACACATTAAATAGCTTTTTTGATACATTTTTATATGAAAAGATATAGTGACTCGATATTTGTATATATGCTCAGACATTTGTGTTAACAATTCTAGGACATTCCATGAAAAGTGTTCTGTAAAGAAGCTTTTAAAACTGTAAAATTTTTAATAAGTAATCAAGAAATACAAGATGGGACTATTAAAAAACGAGACTGACGCTATAAAATATTTAATTTTGATTTCATACCTATTTACTTATTTATCAGCTTCAATATACACACCTCTTCTGTCCCTACAACATTTCATGAGAATCTTCCATTTTTCGAAAAAGAACTGGAAGTCTTCTATCAGTTCCTTCAGGGCGCGTTCCGCTTTCTTTTTCACAGCTTCAAAGGACTCAAATATTGTTCTTTTTAATGCAGATTTGGCATTAAGAAATAGATTGAAGTTGCATGGTGCAAGATCCGGTGAATAAGACAGATGGTCTAACACTGGGATTCTGTACTTTGCTAGAAACCTATTGACAGACAATGCAGAAGGAGCTGCAGCATTGTCTTGGGGGAGAGGCCATGTCTTGTTCTTCCACAAATTGGGTAGTTTTTTCTGTATTTTTTTCACGGAGTTCAGAAAAAAAAGCGATGATAGTAATGTTGATTAATATTTGAACTTCAGAAACCCAGTCAAGGAATGTAATCCCATGAATGTCGAACAAAAGAGTCATCATTGCTTTGAATTTTGATTGGCTCATTCGATTGTTTGCGTCTCTCGGAGAAAATGTACCCTTCCAATGCGAGCATTGAAGCTTCGTTTCAATATCTCAAGTAAAAACGATTCCTTCATTTCCAATAAATAGGGTTAATTTTCAATGACATTCAAAATGTCAGTACAAACATTTTTGCTGGATTCTTGTTGTTCAAACGTGCGAATTTTTCGGCACCCTTCTGCACAGATTGCTTGCATGTTAAAATTAATAGGAAGAATTGGCCGAACGAACGGTTTGTGAATTGCTATAATTATAGCAATTGTACGAACCGATAGTGAGATCGAACCAGATTACCGATTTTTTCGATAGTGTCATCCGCTTTTGGCGAGAATCATTTTAAATGATTTCTCGGCCATGTTGAAAACGCTTAAGACACTCAAAAAAAAAACGTGCATCCGATTAACATTTATTGTCCTAATCTTCTTTTAATCAATCGTAATTTTCAGTTATGGTTTCTGCAAGTTTCATATGAAACTTGACAACAATTCATTTTTGTCTTGTTAAACTTATCACAGTAAATATTCCGTCGAAACAAAACAATAACTCTTTTGGGAACGAAGGCTACGGCAATACGAATTTGGTTAGAGAAGCGAGAGAGAGAAGCACTGCATTCAAAAGAAAAGTCCTCACACTAAGCAATTGTAGGTCTCTGGCGTTTGGCGTATGCATACTTCTGTAGTGCGCCAGTCTTGCCATTTAAAATACACACCTCGTCTGATCCTTATTAAGAAATGGGACAATATTTTTCTTTCGAGGCCGTGTTTCCAGAAAGATTTCACTCGTTTTAACCTCACGAACACAAAAGCGTTGACTCGACGATATATTTAGCATGTGTTAGCCCTTATTACTTCAAATTTCGTTACAGTTTATGAAGACGAAGCCGCCAAAATTACAAACTAAATGATTTATTGTTTATTCCTCCCTGAAATGCCTCCACCATATATATCCGTCTCCCTCAACACATGCGTTATGAGCCCCGAAACATATATCCGTCCTTACGAATTCCTCTTCTTCTTTTCTTTACGCTGCTACCAATAAAACTATTCCGAAGGCAATAAAATGACTTTGCAAAGAATTTACTTATTTCAGTTCGAAATTTGCTTATTTGTGCTTTTTCTTTTCCACCGCATACGCTCTTCTAAGTGAAAAACGGTGACATTGTGGAGCGAATCGCGTTAAGTATATATCGGCAGTTAAGGGCTTAACATCGCACTTCAAATTTGCAGGTGGCACTCCTCGCAATTCTGTGTACTCACAAGAACTACATTGGGACTGATAATTCACTCTCCAAACTTCTTCACCCCGCCAACGGGAGGAATTTCAATTTCGACAGATTTAACGTGCATCAAGCTCATCTACAAAGCGGGGCTGTAGTGTCACTGGGATTCCAACGCATGATTACAGACATGATTCGTGTTAAATTTCCAAAAACACCAGCTACATACCTTTTACTTAAATTTAGAAATGATATCGTATTCAAATAATTATTCATTATATTATTTTTTGAACACTCGCCTATTTAATTCGGATTGTTTATTAACGACGCACGGAGCATACTGGGGACACTCTTCGTTGTTTTGAATTTTCATCCTATCCTTCGAGGACTACATGTGGACTGGCAACTCACTCTTCAAACTTCCACACCACGCCAATGCGATTTCGACCGATTCAACATCCATTTTGTTCTCTACATGGGAGAGACCTTAGAACTGTGCCTCCCGATTTTCCCAAAAAACAAACACACCTGCCACAAATTTGCGATGACGACCCCCCGTCTACCACGGCCATACAAAAGTAGGATTCATAGCCTTAATTCTATCATGGGGCATACGAAATCTAAATTTTAATTTTAAAAAATTTCGCTACTGTTCTTAGAAGTAAAGTTTTGAAGATGAACTTTTGTATTGGATTATTTCTTCTTCCATACGTACAATAAAAGATTCATAACATAAAACTGTAATAAAAGTTTACAAACAATGTTACGAAACACCGATAACCAGTAAAATATAACAAAAGTTAGAGTTGATAGATAAAACCTAAATAAAAAGCAAGTTAATCTAATGATACCATTTTTAGAGTAATCAGAATCGGTAAGTTATTTTTTTTCTGTACAACCCAATGTCTTTTTCACATTTTACACGCTCTTCTAATGACTTTTCCAAGAATGAGTCGTTAATGCAGAACGCGATAGGCATCAAATATGGATTCCCCGAAGAAGTACCGAACAGTTGCCAGAAAGAAACAAAGATAATGTAATTAGCTGTCTGGCACATCACATGACATCTTCACTCAAATATTCAGTCCCATCTAAAGAAGAGATGATTGTCTCTCTCTTTTCTCCGTCTATTCTTAACTAATAACTCATAAACAGCGCTATTCTGATACATGAGGAATATTAAGCAATAAATATGTGGAATTAAGTTTCAATTCTTCTTTTTAATGGAATACTCTCTATGATTTAAAAGCAGCGGATGTGCAAAAATTATATCATTGACGGAAATTTCATGCGTAGAATTCATGTAGAACGGATTTTTCCTAGTTCTAGAGTTGGGATTCCAGTCGAATCGTGGATTGAGATTGAGTTGTCACTAAAAATCCTAACAAGGCTGATGCCTGTCGAGGTTTAAAATCCTCATGTTCACTAGTGTCAGTGAGTGAATAGTAACGTCACACTGTTCAGCTACATGGGGGCTTTTGGCGACAGACCACGTCATTCTAAACCCTGGTCAAGTGACGTGGACGACACCTAAGCTGGCACCTCCCTCTCCTAACTACCACACCACACCAACGGGAGGACATTTCAGCTCTCGACAGATTTAACGTGTATCGCTGCCCTACACAGCGGGTCTTTGGTGGTACTGGGCTCGAACTCATGACAAGGCCAGCCACGATCCGATACCTTGACCACTCGGCTACCGTGGTTACTCACAAGTGTCAGACTCGCAAATTTCCTGACGCTCACCAAGAGTTCAGTTGTTTCAGACGCTGATGAAGCAGCAATGTAATCGAATTACGAACTGGAATTAAACTCGTTTTTCTAAAAATAATGTGTGTGCAGTGTTTATAAAAAAAACGCCCTCTAGTTAAGCCTTATATCAAGGTTACAACATTTGATTAAAGAAAATCTATCAATTTATTTTGTGTATAGTTAGGAATTTTTAATTATCCATTGTACAAGGGAAAACTTTCATTTTTATTGCATATTTCGTTCTAAAAGCTTAAGTTCAGCATGTTTTCTTGGAGTAATTTATGTACATTTTTTACGTTATGCTCGTGTCTTCCAAACGTTCTTTATGAAAACGACAACCTTCTGGCTTCAGAGAGGATGAGGGGTATTTGGTTGAAGTGATTCTATGGCACGTGCTAAGAAAAGACATTTTATAAACATAAGCAGAGCCTAAATGTACGAAGAAAATAATGTAAATGAAATAAAACATTTTTTAAGTCAGATAATTTAGAAATTTTAGTTCGAATATTTATTACAAAACGATTGAAATCAATGAAGAAAATATCGCCACTTAGAGAATGATCTTAATGAATGGGACATCAGGAAATGGAAGGAAATTTCCATTCGCCCAAAAGGAAATTGAAACTCGCCCCCGAGAGCTGCCAAGGGGTTTCCAAAGCGTGGGAGAAACTTCTTTTCGATAAATCGCCAAGAAACGAAACCCTCTGGGTACTGAAAAATCAGAGAGATAAAGAAAGAAAGACTTTTCAAGTTGATTAAATTCTTTTCGAGTTGCCTCTCCCCCTGATTAAGAGTGACGTGGAGTCATAGAACGTAGGGGTTTAAACCAATAAGAGCGAGGGATATATCTCGAAGAATAACGTCCTTTCCGGACGTGACTTACGTTCAGGAAGTTGTCCTTCTCGTTTTTGTTGGAAGAAACTGTGTGGTATGGGAATGGCGGTTTCATGGCGAAGAGGACAATGAAAAATGTCTTTCTTCCTTTTGATATACCTGTGATGTACAATTCAAAAAGATATAAGTTTCGTGGCCATTTTAGCGGAAGAGAAAAAATGTTTATAGCTTTTAAAACAGAAAGGGGGAATGTGTTTCATAAAACTTTTTAAACCACTTATTACTGCTACCTTAAACTCGGATTTCAGTTTTGAGTCATTACTTATTGAGGGCGATAAATGTAAAATTTATAGAAAATTTAGAACAAAAATCTCAATTTAGGATTAAATCGCAATTTTAATTATTTTACAAATTATATTTACAAGTAATTTCAATATATATATAGCCTGAGACTTTATTAATATATATTTTGTTACGAAATCTTTTTGCAATTCTAAAATTTGTGGGGTATAATGTTTTTGTAAATAGCATTCACGATTTTATAGTTCAATTTCAATGTTTTTGAGTACATTAAATTTAAACTCATTAAATGCTTTTATTCAAAAACCATGTTTAATATCAATTCTCGTAACAAAATTATCAATAATAATTAATACGAAATATATATGTATATATATTGTTTCCAAATGCTTTATAGCATCTGTTATAGGAAACTCAGAGAAAATACTTTTTGGTCCTCAAAAACATGAAGCAGTGTAGGCT
The DNA here is from genome assembly GCA_019973955.1 of Trichonephila inaurata madagascariensis. Taxonomy (NCBI): domain Eukaryota; kingdom Metazoa; phylum Arthropoda; class Arachnida; order Araneae; family Nephilidae; genus Trichonephila; species Trichonephila inaurata. The sequence goes on from BMAV01019239.1 coordinate 1,817,738, forward strand.
GCCGATGATGAAATAAAACGCTGCGTGCAGCTGCAGAAAAATACCAATTTGAGTTTAATTCTCTTCTCTTTGTAGTGCGTATGAACCCTTTTTATGGATGCATGTCGCGCTCGTTTATGGAGAAATTACTAATACGCGCAAGGGATTATGCATTTTCCTTAAAAATCTTTTTCAAACATTTTTAACACAGAATGAGGTCACTTTTTAATGAACGCATTTCTGGATTTTGTTTGCAAATTTCACATTTAGTATATTCAGGGTAATTTTTTCATTTCCTTTTATATAACGTGTACATTTTACTTTCAATTAAATTCGAAATCGAAGAAATGGAAATTTGGCTTGTTGGAAAGTACCACGAAATATTTAGTTAATTAACTGTATTTTGTTTGATGCCACATCAAGAATGTTCCAATATAATTGAGAAGCAGTTACAGAGGCGCAATGAATGCGGAAAAAGAGAGAAAGAGGTCCTCCCCGAAGTGGTGATCGCGGAGTCTGTCAACATCCTTTCGCGCGGTTTGCTCATCAGAATGAGCTGAAGGTTGGGCATTCTATGGAATGATCGGAAGTAAATCTCATTCGCTCACAAAGAATGGATTTATCCAGGAAGATCAATTAATCTCAATAGAATCTCCTCGAGATTGTAAAGAAGACATAGAGTTATTGCAATATTCGTATTATTACCTTTATTGTAACACATACCTTAAACAGATACTTATTATAAATGTAAAGTCAGCATAGTAATGTAGCGGATAAGAAGTAACGCATGCATGAACCTACACTAATATGTGTGTGTGTGTTACAGTTGCTTCCCTGAAATTAAGATTTTGTTGGTGGAAGCTATTGATTTGTGTTGCAATCTATTAAAGGATGAGAATTATTTGTATTTTTAGATGCGTAATTATTGATTTAAAACAGGGGTGTCCAACACGCGGTCAGTCCAGTACGCAAGTTGCGGCCCATCTACTCTTTTTTAAAAAAATTTTAAATATCATATTTTTAAAAAAAATTCATTTTGAAATTTATTTGAGGGGTAATTTATATAT
>BMAV01019239.1:1818883-1946369 GCA_019973955.1 Trichonephila inaurata madagascariensis
GGGGAAATTTATATATATATATAAATCTACAATGGATTTGCCTGTTACCTGTATTTGTTTTAAAATAAATCCTTTTTGATAATAGAAATGTTCTTTAGATTTATATTTTATCAAACAGTTACATTTGATTTTACTATAGTAAAATACTTTTTTAAAAAATTTCGAATTGCATTATGCATATCCTTTACTATGGACGGTACATAATTCTCTGTGTATGCGACTTTCATTTCTCCTTCTCCTTTTCTGTTTGGAGTGCCCAAAAAGCAAGAGGCAGTCAGATGTTTCTTAAAGCTTAAAAAAATTATTCAGGATGGTTAAGATAAAGGCTTAATCGTTTGAGAATGACAGCACAATCAAATTTTAACAATGAGTAACGAAAGATCAATTCAATAGGAACACCGCAATTTTCAGGAAAATGGTAACTGTAATATTTTAAACATTATTTAATCATTGCATTATTACATTATATAAACATTGTTATATTACTATGTCTGTATACATGAAAAATAATGAAAACAATAATAATAATTCATTCTGTTTTAAATTTTCACTACAATAAATGTTTTTTTGTTTCCAAATCTGATATAAAGGTACATATTTTTATGTGTGGCCCACGAGATTATAATGTTTTTCCTAAGTGGACCGCAAGGTCATTTGGGTTGGACATCCCTAATTTAAAGCAATTAAAACGGCAACATAAAACGCACAACACAAACACGCTTGATTTTAGCATTTTACAAAAGCGTTTTTTGTTCGCTTCGCAGATCTCAGCTTTTATAGGTTTCGTCTGCTGGTAGCTTTTAGAATCAAATGATTTCCAGTAAAGACTTCTGTGATTGTTCAGAATACGCGGATAGCTTACATGATCCACGCAAAATATAATTCACATAAAGTTGAAGGACAACTTACCTCCTCCCTCCCATCTTTCAGACAGCTCATATAAAGACCTTCAAACATTCAATCTTTTTGTAACTAATGTCATGTAAATCAAGAGTTTTGTTTCATTTTCGGAGCTCTATTAGTAACGTAACACTACATATTGAATACGCATTTGATTAGGTATATTTGTTATACACTGGATTAAGCATATTTGCTTAGGCATATGTAACACATGAAATGAGCCAATATATTTGATTAAGGTCCTATTGAAAAGAAATTCGTTTGGTTATAGTTGTTTTCTTGAATAAACCTTTGTTCGGTTATAATTACTAATATGGAACAGACATGTGTGTTTGATTATGGTTGGTACAGATAGAATAAAACCTTTTTTGGATAAAATTTTTACATATTGAACAAACATATGTTTGATTACAGCTTTTGCGCATAGAATAAACGTTATTAAATTTGTTATATGTAAATAAGTATTTGCTTTAATATATTTGTTACACATATAATAAAGTATGTGAAAAATATTTAAAGTTAAGCCCTAATGAATTCTGAACTTAAAATCAAAGAAGCAAGTATAAGAAATATGAACCGTTTATGAAACATGCAGAAATACGTGTTACTTTACTACCATTTGAATAGCTCAATAATGAAATAAGCACCGACCTGGAAAATTTGACCAGATTCTAAGACATCTAATGCTGATTAAAATATTTTAAGTTACCAAAAATTGTGTGTCCAATTACGAAATCATGACAACTTCAGCATGATTTATCTAAGACTCTTGCACTTCACCCCAAGAAATAGCTTACGCGTGTTGTTAATGGCATTTTCATGTATACATCGCAGTTACTTGTCATTAGAATGAGATATTTCTCCCCCGAATTAGATTGGCGCATTTTTAAACAGATTAGAGCAGTCAATTTATTATTTTTTTTAAAACAAAAGTTATATCGTAAAGTTAAAGCAATAAAATTCTTTTTTTATTACAGTCACAAAAGAAAATTAGCATCAAACACAAAAAAATGAGTCACGAAAGAAAAAGAATATGATATTTTTTATGCATGCAGGGGAGTAAACAGGAATTATTCAAAGGGGAGGGGGACTCGAGGGTCGAAAGTCATCCACTCTTGTATCATACCCCAATACTCCACGAAACACGTTTTTTTAATCTTATTGATTGCTGGGAACAAAAAACAGTAAAAAGTAAATTATTGAATAAATAATTAGCACTAATTTTTTAATAAAATAAATTTTAATAAAATATTAATAATTAAAATAAATTTTAATAAAGTTTTAATAATTAAAATAAATTATAACAAAGAATCAATTAATAAAATAATTATTTTTTGCTCTATACACACATAGGATTATAATCAATCGAAAAAAAAATCACAGGCAATGAGGATGTGTGGATTCCTTGGATCCTTCCCCCCACCTTGTGTACACCACTGTATACATATAGCATAGCATTATGTCTCTGTTATTAAAATAACAACTTCATTTACGTTTTATTCATAAAAGATTTTGAAGAGTTTATGAAGCTTAATATTTAAATAAAAAACTCTTTTACTCTTAAATAAAACTAAACACTATTAAAACTCTTAAGAATAAATCGATTTTTTATATACATATTATTTACTAGCATTCCTAGAAATTTCGATTATTGAAGAAACCTTAGATTATTGGATTATTAATTAGTTTTATGATCGTATGAATTATGACAATCTCTTTAATTGGGTTTTCTATTCAATGAGTTTAAAGTTCTGATTTTAAATTTCATTTACAATTTTCCAATGTGGCACTAATTTTTTTTTTCAGTGGGCTCGATATAATGAAAAAATTATATAATACAGCTTAGACCAAAAAAAATTTTGTAAGAAGTTAACGTACTTGGATTTTATTCTAAAACAACAAGAAATTACATAATCAGAAAAATTTGGGTCAATTGATCGCTGTGTAACGAAAACAATTTAAAATTTTATGGAAAGAGTTAAATTATTTTAAACTATTATAGATTTCAAAATTTTTAAATTGAAAATTTACTTTTAAAGAGTTATTTCATGTGAATTAAGCTATTTTCTTAAAAAATCTTTTGTAACAATTTAAAATACTTAGACATTATTTTAAAATTAAACACTTCAGAAAAGGTCAACATATGAACTACTTTACAAAAATTAAATATCATCCTTCTTTACATTTCAAAAAAACAAATACTTTTAATTTAGAATTGTAATCACAAGCAAACGACCAAAGTATTTGGCGGAGTGATAATTAGAATTCATTAAAAGTAGCTTTATTGATCTTCAAAAAAATTAAATATGTATAAATATATGCATTGTCACTTTGAAATTAAAACTGCTGCTTAAATGTCTTAATGTGCTAATTAATTGGTTATAAACTGAAGCGAAGATAATTGTTTAAGTAATTTTCTTGAAGGAGAAAATATTATAAAGGATGATGAAGTAAAGAATTTCTTTATAGAATATAGAATTAATGTGTTGATTCTTTCTTCGATATTTCACAGGCGCTTGACACGCCTCTCATTTTCAGAAAGGAGAAAGATAATAACAGTTATAAAAATTTTATTTTGAAGGCAATGCAACGCTTGAAGCTACGTGCAAATTTAGAAATGTCATTGCTTTGTAACAATTTTCGTTCTCAAGTTGTTATGAATTAAAATTCTGTTTGTTTGCGTGAAATGCCTTATATACTTTGAAGGGCGAGCACAACATAGATTTTAAAATTCCATACAAATTGAATCAAATAAAAAAAATCTTAGTTAATTTAATGAAACTTGCTTCCACGTAAGCAAACACAACGAAAGGATATTAACTATACTATCAGAATTTTCTCTCTGTTTTTTTAGTTCACTTTGCCTATTAACTAATGCATAACAGTGGATGTTATTTCCCTTAAATCCTTGTTTCCTATAAAAATTTTACTGCCAATTTTACAGCTGTCATCACTTTTAAAAATCAATCCAATTTTTTTAAGTAAAATTTATAAAGAAATATTTAATGGAAAAGGGTAACATTGTTGGGTTCGAACCCAGGAGAAGACATGGATATTTGAAAATGTGTAGAGAAAAGGTGACGGGAAATGATCCTATCAAGTGGTCGGTGGTAGAGGAAGAGAGGTCGGGGTGCCCTTTAAATTTGGGGTGGAACAGAGTTAAAGCTTACTGTCTCCTACATGGTGCTCAAAACTGCGCCTAAAACGATAGACGTATATATAACCTATCTTACCACAATGATTTCCGTGCATCTTGACCTGACACGGTCGATCGGGTGGCATTGGTAGCAACGACAACATACTAATATTATGGGGCTCTTTTATTAAACTTCTTTATAAATACGTATAAATCATAAAGCTTCTATTTTAAGTCTGAGAAAAATGTTTTGATTTATTCAAAAAAAGAAAAAAAAAACTCCTTTTATTTTATTAAATTCTATTGAATGAAAAGTTGTCAGAGTGTGATATATTTCCGGAAATGTTGTTACGTATTCAGAAGTATATTTATAAATATTTAATAGTAGTATTTGCACATAATTATAATGAAGTTCAATCCAACAGGATAAAAAAAGTGTACTGAAATAGTCATTACATAAATATGTCCTATGTAATCATTTCTCATCCAATTTTTGCAGCTCCTGATGACTGATTTGTTTTACTCGGTTTTGTTACTGTTGAATTCAAATCTATCTGTCGTAGATCTTCTCAAGAGAAATTAATGTGTGTGACGTAAGTGAGCACAAAATTTCAAAAGAGCGAAATGGATCACACAGCTTGAGTTAAATTTTACCTTAAGACTACGCCGTACAAATTGCAAAATGACGGACAATTTTTTTTTTTTTTTTTTGCATTTTCCTGTGTCCCATATCATTTGGAAACTTGATACCACAAATTTCAGATCTAATAGCAAATTTGTTTTTGAGATTTTTGTGAAGATTTCTGAGCTTTGGTTTTGGTTTCGGTTTCATCTTAAAGCAATTTTCTACTCTTAAATTGAATTCATTAAAAGAATTTTTAAATAAAATAAACTCTTTTATATATATGACATGTTTTGAGCCAAAATCAGACTTGGTTTTAAAAGAGGTCTTTATTCTGGAATGAGTACATCTCTTCTGACGCTAAGAGCAGGGAGGTAAAACACGCCACGGTGTGTTTAAAGTGGGTTAGCACTTAAAACACCAATGGGGTATCGCGGATTTTATATGATTGTACTTGAAAGTGAATGCTGACATATAGGGCTATTAAATATATAACGATCTGGAATTAGACATGTTTATTGGTTAGACTATACGTTTGGAAGAAATAAATGGGTGATTAGTTTGATACTTGAAGATGAAATGAAAAATATGAGTTAAGTGCTAGATAGGGAATTATATTTTTAATCTAATTTAATTATCCTTACATTTGCCCCTCCCCCCCCCCAAATTTAAAAGGGAGTCATGGTGTGGTTTTTCTCTCTTTACAAACTTAATCAATTTTCAACAAAAACAAAACAATACATAACATCATTTGGAAACGCATATTACACATAGTAGAAATATTTAAGCAATAGGAATACTGAAATCAAAATGCTCTAAAATAAACGAAACTATATCAACAAACATAGTAATGACACTTACAAAACATAAATTGATAAAATGAATTTCCGTGCATATAAATGAAGATTAGCTTGTTCAAATCTATACAACATCCGGAATAAGAGCTCGCGCTTCCTCCTATTCCTTCATAATAATAGATTCGTATTATAGCCAGCAGATAATATTTTCAATAAATTTTTATATATTGGAAAATAATATATCAAAGAATAAGATAGTAGATATAAAAATATATGGTATGATACAAATATTAAAATACTAATTTTGTATAAAAATCTACTCTGGCGCCATCGTAGTAATACCTTATAGTGTTACACAAAATTTTGCATATATGAAGTACATTTTTTACAAAGATAAAAAAATATGGACACTAATAAAATGAAATTATTAATAATATATGAAAACGGTGTGCAACAACTTTTATGCACTATTCAACACAATAAGCAATATTTTATTTCATATGCGTTATAAAATATAAGAATATAAAAGTATAAAAATTATAAGAATATTGAAATAAAAGAATATAAGAGTTATAAGAATAAAAGAGCTCTTTAAATAATCGTGAGTCGGAAACGGGGACTCTCTTCTAACATCACCTTTAGTATTTATGTAAAATTTTCACAATATTCACTGTAACTTAACAATATCGCACACAATATTTTGAATCTCTCCGTAACATTCTTCTTCGTTTCGTAGACAAAATTCTTGACTTTCTCTTACATCACATATTCACCAATATAAACTCTATCACACTACTTATTTTTGAACACATCTCTCTGAGAAGTCTTCTTGATCAAATCACAGATGTTCAGGGATGCTAATAAGAAAACAATAAGAGGTGTACACACCAAGCTAAACATATTTGTCCTTTTAATGTTTCAAGACATATACAAAATTATAATGATTGTATTCTCCGTTATCCACTGTATAATATCCAAAAATAAGGTTCAAGTTATTAAATTAATTTTAAATTTAGATAAGGAAAATTTCGAGAAATATATAGTGAATCTTGATATATGGCCGTTATATCAAAACACACAATTTCAAAATGAAAAAAAAATTCAATAACATGCAATAAGGTTACTGCTGGATAAAATAATTAACAAAACAATAAAATTCAGTGGAGAAAAAAGAATGCAACGTGACTTTACTTTTGTTTCTTATAAAAATCAATTTTACTAGTATTAGTATTATTATTATTTTTCTAAAAGCTTAAATTTATATATTTCAACTTTAAAACACCAATGCTAACTCATTCGACATCTTAAGATAAAATTATGACTAGTATATTGAACTTTTGCAAAATTTTGTATCACAAAACTTTGTTTTCTCACAATTAAAATATAAAGACTATCTCATTTAACACAACTATATTATAAAAATTAACTATCATATATGATATATTCTTCTTAAAGTTCTGTCCAGGAAAAGTTTGTCACTTCAATGTTACTAAAATTGGAAATATTTATTTCACTGACCTCTATTCCTTAGTGGCAGATACTTTTGGTGAACGGTAATCCACATGTTGTTGTCATTTGATTCGCACTAGTAAAATTTTTATTTTTTCGATGTTGGTATTTCACTAATGTATTCCATGTTGATCAATTCACTGTACTATTGAAATTAATTCGCAATACCATTCGGAGAAGAAGAATATATTTTTTTTTGGCGGAAGGGAACTACGTCTTTCTTCACAAGAATAGGGAATTCACGCTTCTCTTATTTTCTTCTTCGCCATTAGAACGCGTTGTTTCTTTCATTCACGATAATCTGGCCTCTAAAGTAAAGACATAAATATCGTTCGGCGGTAAAGACTAAGTTTTTCCCGTTGTTAAGAACACGTTTCTTTTCTTTTTCCTTACCATAGAGCCTTCCTTTGAATTCCGGCAACCCGACGTCTTCAGCAAAGATGTATACAGCGCAGTCGAAGCTCCATCAAATTCTCTATATCACTTATTACGGTCGTTGGCATTCGTTTTTATTTTTAAATTATTTTACTATTAAGATTAGTTTTACGTTAAGATTCGAAATTTATTCGCAAATACAATCCTGCCGGCTTTAATTCTGACATGTTTTGAGCCAGAATCAGACTTAGTTTTAAAAAAGGTCTTTATCCTAGAATTAGTACATCTCTTTTGACGCTAAGAGTAGAGAGGAAAAACACTCCACGGTGTGTTTTAAGTGGGTTAGCACTTAAATCACCGATGGGGTAAGTATCGCGGATTTTATGATTGTACTTGAAAGTTAATGCTGACATATAGGGCTATTAAATATAACTATCTGGAATTAGACATGTTTATTGGCTGGGCCATATGTTCGGAATAAATGAATGGGTGATTAGTTTGATACTTGAAGATGAAATGAAAAATATGAGTTAAGTGCTAAATAGGAAATTTAATTTTTAATCTAATTTAATTATCCTTACATATATATATATATATATATATATATATATATATATATAGTGTGGAATATTTATTAATTCCAATTCTCCTTACTAAATCACTTCTACTTGATTATGTTTTGAGTTTTTTGAATTCTTATAATTAATTAAAATTCATTTCAAGGACAATGTTTGCTTTAAAAAAGTTTAAAGACTATTTCGTCAACACCGCCGTCGTGGAAGCAAAAAGGGAACCACATCACGGAACTTCAGCGTATCAACAATTTCAAGTACCCCTTATATGCCTCACTCCACTGTCTGACATATCATGCGTAAAATTTTTAATTTCTACCCGTATAAGATTCAAACGGTTCAGTAATTGAAACCGCACAACCCAGACACTCGCAAAACCTTCGCTCCAGAATTTCTCGCAAGAATGGCTGTCGATGATTCATGCCCTTGGAACACTGTGGACGGACGAGGCGCACTTCCATCTTAATAGACAAGTGAATAGCCATAATTGGCGCATTTGGGCTACAGAAAACTCCACACACGGTGCATGCCAAAACTTTGCATGGTACGAAAGTGTTCGTAAGGTGCAGATTAAGTGCTTCATTTATTCCTATTTTTTTTGAACGAGCGAATCCTCAATGACCTACCACCTGTTCTTTTAATGGCGAATGTTATCGTGAGATGTTATAGACCTACGTAATTCCTACTCTCCAGCAACAAGACTGCGTACAAGAAAACATATTCAGGCATGATGGATCTCCACCTCACATGGCGAGCTCAGCCTAACATTTGTTAAGGCTGACATTGACAGACGCACGTGTGAACAGACAATCTTTCCCAACAGCTTGGTCTCCACGATCACCCGATCTCACACCTTGCGACTTCTGGTTATAGAGCTTTTTGAAAAATAGCGTTTACCGGGAACGTTTGACAAATGCGTTTGATTTGAAGAACAGTATTAGCCGCCATAAGCACCATCCATTGTCTATTTTTAAACTATTTTTTTTTATTTGAGAGACCTTGAGTGCATCATCTGAAACGTTTTCTCTTTCGACTAGTAGAACGACCTCCAGGGCTCTCTGAGTAGCAGAAGTATAGTTTCGCTAACCCTGTATTTTAATGAACGATTGAAAATTTGTGAACACGATATATATAGAGAGGTTGGGAACTATTATGGTAGGAATTGAAAAATGTATCCGCAATCGTTTGACACTCAAATACATAGTTATGTGTTTTCTTAAATTTGAATTCCTTTTTCAAAATTTTATTGCAAAAATTTGATTCTTAAAAACCATGAGTGTGTGAATATATATAAAAGAACATATTGTCTTGATGTTCTTTAAAAAACTTTGCATAATACAACTTTTTTTTCACTTTTTTAGTAAGACTGATTTATGGACAGATGTATACTTTTATAGAATATTTGTTTCAAGTGAAGATAAATTGACTGAACAGAATGTATTGATATGAGTATAAAACAATCGGTGTCTATGAAGTTTTATTTGATTAAGATTTTAGTGTGTATAAATCTAATGTTAGGTTCGACCATTTCTTAGTCATAATTTTCTGTGTTTCCCCATTTGATTCCGAATTTTTTTTATAAAGAAATAAAATGATAAACATATTTTTTAAAGAGAAGTCTTGTAATATACAAAAGAACATTTAAATTCTATTTTAGTGCAAACTTTTCCGCAGTTTCAGTATAGCGCAAGTTTAAAAGCGTTAACTTAATTGTATTTTTAGCTTTCTTTTTAAAACTACCTAATACAATTTACTATTGGTCGAGTATTTTCTTTTTCTATTGTGTGATGGACACTCTTACTTTCTGAATGCAACTTTGCTGTTGGGTGCAAATATGTAGAAATATAATTTTATGATTTTTTTATTTTACTGAAATTCAACATGAGGTCCTTTAAATCAGTGATCGGTAATGCATGTCTCAGCTATTTTTAGCCAAATTTTATTACTATTAGTGTGCGTGCCATCTATGAGCCATCTGCACTATATAAAAATGCAGTTTTTTGTACGCATTCAGATGAATTTTTATGCTACTGATTGTATTATTTTTGCTAATTTTTAAAATTAGGAATGATTTATTCAATTCAACACATAAAGTTTATTTTTTGGGTGACGTTTTCTGTCTCGAATTCTTCTGAAACATACCTATCGTGTTTTATTTTTATTTTCTTATGTAGCTAAAAATCATCTCTTTTTTCAAAAGTTTTCTACTTGTATATATATTTCTAAAATTAAAAATGCTACTGAATTAACTGTAAATTTTTCTTCGTTCATCTTTTCTAATTTGTTTTCCGAAGCTGAATTCATCTTTCACTCTACTGTACTGAATGAAATTTGAATATCCTCTGATCGTTTAATAGAACAAATTGACCATTCAGATGTGACGTTAAAAATGGCTTGCTCATCCATTACGGATTCGCACGACGCGTGGGAGGGATGGCAACGCTCGAAACTATTGATAGTTCTGCATTTGAGTGACACGGCGGAAGGTATTTCCAAATCTGTCTGGGCGATTATCAGCGTTTCAGAAAAGGGGAGCTGTTCTAATTACAGAATCCATGAATATCTTGGTGGAATAATGATGACGCAACTGCGGTCAGTGCGGCTCTTTGCTTACGCTTCACCACTCGTCTGACACGCGGCCCTTTCCACCACTCACCGAGTCTCGAAGAGGGATCGAATCTACCTATCCTCTTCGATAACGCATAAATGAAGTAAATTTAGAATCCATAGAGATGTATTTGAATGAAAAGTATCATGGACGACGAACTGAATTGAATTGTAAAGGATTATTGAATACGCAATGACTTAGAAAGTAGTATTTATTTCATTAAGATAACACGTAGCTTTGTCGCAATATTATACCTGGGTTATTCGCTAAAATATATTATGTTTGTGAGTATTTTTAAATTACGCTCATTATTATTTGCCAGAGAACCAAATAAATAAGTGTACATTTGAAATTATACAATGCACATATTTTTGTCATTAAAAAAAAATCTAATAACTGAAAAAAAAATTCCCATGGTGAACGCGTATTGGAAGTGTGCATTCATCATCGTCATACTGGCCCATAACCTGGCGTGATAGCATGGGTTGCCATTGGATACACGTCTCGGTCACCTCTTGTTCGCATTGACGGCACTTTGAACAGTGCACGTTACATTTCTGGTGTGTTACCACCCGTGGCTCTACCCTTTAGCGAAACCCTACGTTTCAGCAGAATTATGCACGGTCGCCTGTTGCCGGTTTTGTACAAACCTTTCTTGAAACGGAAAATATTCGGCTGTTGCCCTGGCCTGCACGTTCATAACATCTCTCGCCAAGAGAAAACGTCTATGGTTACCGAGTGACTGGATCGTCATCATAAGCCAGTCACTACGGTTGAAGCTGCATCTGTACCTGTACATGTCATCCAATCTCTGTTTGACTCAATACCCAGGCGTATAAGTGATGTTATTGCTGCCAGAGGTGGTTGTTCTAGGTTACGATTTCTCAGGATCTGTGCACCTAAATTTCATGAATATTTATTCACTTGTTATTTCCAATACAACATATTTATCCAAAAAAAATCATTTTGTTATTTGCATTTCTTTCTGGTGTATAGCAATTTTAATCGCCAGTAGTGTATATTAACTTCGTACTACATTGTATATTAATGTCGGAAGTGGTGGACCGCCAAGAGGCTTTGGTGAGGCGGACGAGTCATTCTGAATCTCAATAAAGTGATGAGGACGACAAATGAGGTAGCCGAAATTTCTTACCATGCCAACGTCAGGACTTAAGCCACGGCAAACACACTACTCGACGAGACTTTAGTGGCAGCAGAACTCGATTCCACGACTCGTCAGCTACGACTTTGTGACTATGATCACTCCACAAATACATTCATTCTGTTGCTACTGTTGTTGTTATTACTTATGCCACCTGGTCGGCAAAAGCCAGATGAAGGCCCACAAAATTCATCATGGCAAAGGGCAAAGTGACGCCTGTCGTTATCCGTAGCTTTGAACACACAGTTGACAGAAAGATTTAGCTCGGTTTCACCCCAATTTTGAGAGAGAACACCCTGGGGGTGATCAGGGGCCTTCCACCTCTCTTCCCCTTCTACCAAACTCACGAGAGAACTTGCGGTTCGTCGGCTGTTTAGAGTACTCCCATGGCGTGAAGGCACTATTCATTTACAAACATCCATGTCTTCTCCGCGATTCGAACCCAGGCCCAACGGGTTTTTAGTGGTACATGAGTTTGAGCCTAGTACTACTAAAGACTCACCGTGTAGGGGAGCGATACACGTTAAATCTGTCGAGAGCTCAAACATCCTCCCGTTGAAGTGGTGTGATAATTAGGAGAGGGAGTGCCAGCTCAGGTGTCGTCCTCGTCACTTGACCATTGCTCAAAATTACGAGGTCCATCCCCAAAAGCCCTCATGTAGCTGAGCAATGCGACGGTAATATTCACTCACTTAGAGGTGGTTATTTTCGCATCAAAATTATCAAACTCTCCATTTGTTAGAGATGTGAAAATTTTTCTTCTTTCACTGATTCAAATTTTATATTAAGTCTTTCAAACTGATTTAATTTAAACTGCAGTAATTCGTCATCTTTTCAGAGAAAGTGTCCCCACTACCGCAATTAATCCATTCAACTGTTTTTCAATGTCTGAGAGCTTCCTTTCGAGAGCTTTGCCTTTCGCCATTACGCATTCAAAGCAATGAAAACAACAAAAAAGGATTTCTCAAATAATGTTTTTTAAATCAACAAGTTAGTAGGTTCTCGCCAATTAATAAAACTCCGCAAGGTGGATAATTTTCCTGTTCAAGTTTTGCACAGGACTCTATAGCTTACGAATTATTTTCAATTCGAAATAACGATCAACCATTTTTACCTAAGCAAAGCGACTTCTTTTTACAACAACGATAACAAGTGGAGTTACCATGTCTGTCCTTCATGATTTTTCTTCCATAATTTTAATTCTTCAAAATAATATTGAAAAAAAAAGTAACTTGAATATACACTCTATAACGAAAAAAAAAAATAAAATAAAAAAGCGGACGCACCAAGAAAGAATGGCCCGATTGTAATGAAATTTCGTATGCAAACACATTTGTACTGAGCATGCAAATGATTAAAATTTGGTGTCCAATGAATGAATAGTAGAAATAACAGCGCATCGGGACTGAGCACTCAGCAGGTGTCCATAAGAAGCGATTCTGAATCTGATGATCAAAATGATAGGGGAGAGAGGATCTATTACAGATCCATATCCCTGTGACGTGAAGAAACGTGATGATCAAAATTTCTGTTGCATTGCGATTTAGGCTCCCTTTCAGCGACTGAAAAAATGTCTCGCTGCAGAATTCGAGCTCATAACGAGCAACTGTCAGAGTGTGAAAGAGGTGATATCATTGCATTGAGAGAGGTAGAATGAGCAAATTGGAGAATCGATCGTCCTATAGGTCGAAGCGATGCGGCAAGTAGAAGATGCTGGTAAGAATGAGTGAACAATGGCAGATTTCAGCGTCATGCTGGTAACGGTCTACCTAGGTCTATCTGACAGATCGGGAGGACAGATTGATTGTCAGATCAGCTGTCACGGTGCCTGATTTCTCGGAACCAACCATCAGACAGGTGACTCGTGCCCGAGTGTCCACCATGACCATTCACAGACAGTTGATAGAGTGAAAGTTACGTTCATACCGACCGTTACGACACTTGCCAATCACGCCTGCACACTGTCGAGCCAGATTACATTGGTGCTTAGCTTGATAAGGTTAGAATCATGCTGAGTGGGGACGTATAGTGTTTAGAGACGAATCCCGCTTCCGACTTTGTCCTGACGATTATTGAAGACTTATCTGGAGACGCCCAGGGCAGCGTGCCAATCTTGCTTTCACTATTGTACCTCACACAGGCTCTCAACCAGGAGTTATGGTCTGGGGTGCAATTTATTTTGACAGCCAGACTCCTTAGAGGCACATCTACAGTACAGCGGTACGTCGAAGACATTATGAGAACTGTCTTGCTGCCGTTCTTTTTGCAGTGCCCTGGCCTTAGTTTTCAACAAGATAATGCCAGACCACATACAGCACATATTGCTATGAACTGTCTTGCAGCTTGTCAAACCCTTCCTTGGCCAGCCAGATCGCAAGATTTCTCTTCAATCGAGTATATGTGGGATATGATGAGAATGTGACTGCATCTACCAGGGAATGTTGATGACCTGGCCTAACAATTGAAACAAATTTGGCAAGAAATACCGCAAAACACCATCAAGGTGCTTTATCACTCTATACCACGTCGTGTGGCAGTTTGCATCAAGACTAGAGGTGGGTCAACACCTTATTGAGCTTTTTACTTTGTAACTATGTAACTCTGAAATAAATCATTCAATTTTTCTGAAATTTTAATAATTTTCTATTCTGTTCAGAATTTTTTTACCCACCAAATTTCATCTTTATCGGTCAACTTGTTCTTGGTGCAGCATCGTTTTTTGTTTGTTATAGAGTGTAGTTTATTTGAAAAACGGCAAATATTCTTCTAATAATGCATAATTTAATAGGCTTTTAGTGAGTGAAATGGTAATTATTTTAAAGACGTATTTTTTCTCTCTAGAAATTGTCCTTTTTGGTAATGATACTTACTCAAAAGAGTGAAATGTAACTGTATACTGATCACCATTGCATAAACTTAAGGAGAATCATTTTTTATACCATTTAATATATTTTATTCTTTATTTTTCGTTAAAGCGTGAAATATGAAGAAAATTGCTTTTTAATAAATTGGTCCTTATGTGCGTATGTAATTTTTTCCATTCTGCATCTACGCCTCATACTTTCGGAGAAAAAGGGAGGTCGCGAGTGGTATCGGATCGTGGCTGGCTTTGTCACGAGTTCGAGCCCAGTACCACTAAAGACCCACCGTGTAGGGCAGCGATGCACGCTAAATCTGTAGAGAGCTGAAATGTACTCCCGTTGGTGTGGTGTGGTAGTTAGGAGAGGGGGTTGCCAGCTCAGGTGTCATCCACGTCACTTGACTATGGTTCAAAATTACATGGTCCGTTGCCAAAAGCCCTCGTGTAGCTGAACAGTGCGACGTTAATATTTACTCACTCACTCGGAGAAAAATGTGACTTCAGTAGCCTACTGGCTGTATTCACGAACTCGTGGTCACCAGGTCCTGCTGCTCCCGTGTAGAGGAGGCGATGCACCTTAAATCTGTCGACGCTCAAAATATTCCCATTAGAATGGTGTGGTAGTTTGGAAAGTGGGGAGCCAGCTCAAATGCCATCCTCATCACTTGGCCGAGGTTAAAAAATACGAGGTCCGTGGCCAATAGTATTCGTGTTTGTGAAGAGTTCAATATTAATGAGTACACGCTGGCACAATTTCACATTCAAGATAAAATATAAACATCAAAAGTAAGCAATGCCTCTATATTCTAAAATTCTATTTTTAACTGTGCACTGTGGAAAAAATCATGATTAAAAAAATGACAAAACAAATTTTTCTATGCAGATACTTGATTTTTTCCGCCAGAGATATATTGATCTTGCGGAATTCTTATACAAACAATTACGTTTTTTTTTTTTTACTTAGGTCACAGAAGAAAAAAATATTTACTTGTTCCCCGCTCACGTTTTACAATCCCTATTGAAGAATAAAAGCAGAGAGACATTGTAACTCCGTTTCTCAACCTGTTATCACTCAAGGGAAGGTTGAGGAAGAAATATTTGAGGCATTTTTTACCTTTTAAATTTAGCACAAAAAAAGTCTGTGCGAAGGCGGCGATTTATCACTGACAACGAAGCGCAAGGATTTGAATTTTTATAAACGATGGAATATTTTATGACAACCCAACAGATTGTCTACGGCTACATTTTTTAATGTCACATTTCAAAAGAGCCATCTGATATTGTATAAAATGTTTGTCATGCATTTTAAGGAGCTGTGTATTATATTTATTAGGGTCGAGTTATATTGCGTGTTATTTCAAAATAAATATACGAAAATTCTTAGCAGTTTTACATTAAAATTCCTGTACTGATACTAAAAGATTCCATATTTCTTATTTTTATTCAATGGATTTTTTTCTCTCAATCTCATTTCGGTTTTTAATTGGGAAAAAAAGTTTATTTATCAAATACTTTTAAATATGAAGGATTGTTTCAATTAAGAGGGCCCATGTTTTGTGAATTGTTAAAGATTTTGACAGAGGGAAAGTGATTTCATTTCGAAAATAGAATCTTGGTACAAGGAGAAGGATTTTGAATCTCGTTAAAATCAAAGTCTCCTTTTCAAGGAAGTTGTTGAGTGAACCCACGACTCAGCCGCGGCACTTTCACTTATGATACATTGACTTGAATGAGAATGAAATTGGGGCATCGGCCCGGGAGCTCTTTGGAGATCCTCGTGGGAGTCTGAACTTGACATCGGAGATCCATGTTGCGTGCAGAACCTGAAGAATTGTGTCCCTCGAATATCGGTGAGGCTCTTCGTATCTCCATTGGAGTAATTGAAGCCTCCAGTGAAGGAACTGTATCGTGCAATTGCACCATTTACCAGGTTCTTCCACACCAACAGACGATAAATATTTATCATCAATTATCTCGAAGCGCCATCCATTACTGAACACCACAAGTCACCCATCTGGCGTTCCACGACGCGTGGGTAAGTGTTTATTAGCCACACACTTTGCAGCTGCTCTAGACACTAGGTCGATTGGTTACAGATATCATCCTTTTGACCCTCAGTCATGTAAGGAGGACGACACCTCAGCTGGTATTTCACATTCCAAATGACATCGTGAGTACTTTGAGCAAAGAAAGATTTAACCATCTACAAGACAGATCTTCAATAGCACAAGAACTAGAACAAGCAATTTGGCAGTGCCAAGGCCCATTGCGCTGGCTTGTAGAGGTCAACTGCCGATGATACAAGTGCGACTTTTAACGCTGGAAGGGCTGCTTGGATCACGGATTCGTTTCGTAAGGGAATTCGTAGGCAAACGGAAACCTTTAAAGGTGTTTATGTACATAAAGTGGAACACATAATTATACACGATCGATAAGAGTTTGGTACAAATCTTCAGTTGTTTCTCCTAGTTGTTACTTTGGTCCAGGGAATGTCAATAGGATTTTATCAATATTCTAAAATAAAGGTAAATTGAAATGCATTTTTTCCCAAGTACCTTACCGAATGTTTTTATACATTTGCTAGAAAAAGTCTGCGTTCCCGTACTATTCCTTACAGAAACAAACAAAAATTAAGAACTGGAATTTGAAATTTTTTTTTTTAAAATTATATTTTATTTAGTTCATTTCCAAGTATTGAGAATAAAAAAAGTGAATTCGCTTTGCTTTCATAGCTTTTAAAATAAAGACAGGTTTGAAGCGATACTAACAAAGATCAAGTAGAGAAACTCTGTGTTCACTACTTTAGTAGAAACTATAAAAATGATTTAAAAAGGATAATGAGACAGTTTATTGGATAACTCTGTCTTTTGAGAACCACCTGAAGTCGTTTCGGCATTGAATTAACAAGTCTAAGTGGTTTCACCAGCGCCTAAATTTTCCCATTAGTTTTTAAGAACACTATGCAGCATATCCTTGACAGATGTATTGTGTTGACGTATCGTGCGCTCCACCAAATCCCATAGGTGTTCTATAGGATTCAGATCAAGTGACTGCGAGAGCATATGGAGTTGATTTGGGACATTATACAAGAGCCAAAGCTTCGCAATCTCAGTGGTATGCTTAGGATCGTTGTCGTGTTAGCAACGAAACGACGATCGTAGTCCGAGTTTATTAGCATTTTCCTTTAAATTGCATTTTCGGATATCAACATAATCATATTTGCTCATAATTGATTCGATATACTCGAACTTGCCAACACCATTGCTCATCAAGCACCCCCACACCATGACTCTACCGCCGCTGTGCTTTACCGTTGGTATTAAATGCTATTTTGAAGCGCTTGCATGGTTTTCTCTCTACCAATTTATGACCTATTATACCGAAGATGCAAAATTTGCTCTCATCGGAGAATATCACAGTCTTCCAGAACTCCGGAGGCTTATGTATATGCTCTTTTGCACAAAAGCTAACCACTTAAGTCAGTCATTGAAATATAAGGTTAACTTCGAACCTCTCTCGACTACGGTATCCGGTCTTTTTTAACATTTTTTCTTGCAGTATTTGTACAAATGTTTTTGTTAAACTTCTCGTGAATCTGTATGTTGCTATTTGAGTTGCAATCAAACGCGGATTTTTTCCCACCAAGGGGGGATCATACTTCGTTTTTCTCTGATTGTGAGTTTAGATGGACGACCTGAACGAGTTTAGGATGTGCGTAAGCTGCTGTAGATTTAAAGTTATTAGTAACACGCTAGATGAGAACTGCCGTCCAATGGATCTGGCTCTAATTCAGATGACTTTTTCCCTAGTTTCGCAATGATTTTACTCTCATTGATACTAATTTCCTTCCTTTTATTTTCCATGTCCTTGAATTACTATCTCACTAAAGAATCTCACAAGAATATTCGAATAGTGAACGCTCAATTTTTCTTCCTACTATTTGTGTGCATTGCTTCGAAACTCCAGTTATACCTTACGTAGTTGTATAACTTTTTTCTCTGTAATGGGACTGCGTATTGGTTGTTCTACCTTTGCAGACCTAGCACCTTACAACGGAGCTGGTATGACTTTTTAACGCGGCACCATTTTGGCGATGCCAATTACTGCAAGTAAATTTGACGCCCAGTCTCTTCCCCAGAGGGAAGCACCTGAACTCTGCTAATGCGAAATTTGTGCTAAGGAACTTAATTTTACCGAGAGCATCCAAGCCAAACGGACACTCAAGGGATATTTTTTTATGCCATATAATCACATACGACATGACCGTTGTCGATTTTCTGCATCAGGAAAATCCATCGATTTGAGCCAGGATCGAACCCGCAACCTTCGGTTCAGAAGCCCAGTGACAAACCAACTAAGCCACCCAGCCGGTTGTAGTTTTAATTCAAAATATACGAATTCCTGCATGCTCAATATTTAAATAATAAAAAATTCATAGAATTTTATTAGAACAAAATTATATTTCTAATAAATCTCACCTTTATTGTATGATTTGTTATGTGTGTACGCAGACTTTTTCAAGCAAGTGTACTTAATTCCTGTATAATTTTTATTAGTGGTAAATAATAAAGCATAAAGAGACAGGATACAATATTTATTCAACATTTAAGCGTCACAAAAATACTTGTGAATTTTAATTGAAATGTACTAATTTTATATTTGTTAAAGTTTTTACTTCATGTCATGATTGGTTTGACTCCAAGAGAGGCCACTCGGTTACTCTTTCTTCATCTCTTGACTGGACGTGGAATTGACGAAAAACTTGTCCTAGGAGAAAGTGGCTACAGAATGAAGGAGTGAATACTAACGTCGCACTGCTCAGCTACCCGGGGGCTTTTGGCGACGGACCTGGTCATTTTGAACCATGGTCAAGTGACGTGGACGGCACCTGAGCTGGCATCCCCCTCTCCTAACTACCACATCAACGGGAGGACGTTTCAGCTCTCGACAGATTTACGTGCATCGCTCCCCTACAAGGCGGGTCTTTAGTGGTACTCGGCTCAAACTCATGACATGCCCGCCATGATCCGATACCTTAACCACTGGGCTACCGCAGCCCCATGAAAATGGCTACAAGTGCAATAACTAGTTTTTAACTTAAGCAAAGGCATATAGAATATAGTTCCACACTTTTTATATTGAGCTGTTAATATGAGTTTCACAGACTCTACTTTGTTTCTCAATCGATAACATTTAAATTTTTTTGTTAGTTTGTTCGTATCTACACATTTTTATGTCCAAATTATATTGTAAATTTATAACTTGCGATTCTGTGCATTTTCTAGTTCTATCCAACTAATGATGTTATTATCGAAACCTTTTAGGTTGAATACATCCAGATAATTTACAATTTTCGGTAGCTTTTGTGTTTTGGTTTATTTTTTTATATGTTTAAAATCTCTTATTTAATAAAAAATAGTTTTTTTAAAAATTCAGTGTTTCAATTTGTGTTTTAAAAAAGTGCTGATTTCTCCGAAAAAGTTTTGGAAATTGACTAAGTTTTCTTGACTCAGCTGTATAGAAAAAATACTTTTATTAAAAATCAAACACTTGCAATATTTTGTTAAGATCAATAAACTGTGTCCGAGGGAAACATTAATTTTGTCAACCCTTCTGTAGAATGAAGTTCCTTTTCCAAATATTTAAAATAAGTCGAATTTCCTCAAAAAAAGTTAACGATTTTCCTAAGAGGTAGCTTATTATTCTATCGCGAATTTTTTTAGCGAAACAGAAGAATATTCTACCCTCCCTAATTTGGTCCGCGTGTCATCCCTGCTTTAGTCACTCCAGTGAGTGAGTGAGAGAGACCACACAATTATAAATCACAGGAACAGACTTTTCTAGCCTGCTTTCGAAATGGCCACCTTAAAACGATGAAATTTCCCGAAGGATCCCAGAGCTTCGAAATGTGTACCAACTGTACTTCTGTGCTCGCAACCTCGAATGCCTAGGGCTCACCAAGCTGAAGTTAGATGACGATCCCTTGCTGGAGTTGGATTCTTTGATCTAACACTGTGTTGGCCAATGGGGGCGTGGAACAACAACAACAAATCAGTGTCAAGGGAGAAGGAAGATTACCTGAGCTGGCATCCCTCTATCCTAAGTTTCACATCCCGCCAATGGGATGACGTGGAGTAATGACATATTTAACGGGAATCAGCCCCTCTACCAGGTGAATCTTTATGACCACGATTCGATCACGGTCACCACGAATGAGTTATCATGAGCACAAAGCTATCGTGCTCAGGATCACGGTAGGCACGGCTTCTCACATCGTACGCTTTGCGTTTCTATTTTTTCTAACTCCTTCGGTTCCTCTCAGAACGAAGCATCAGTATCTCGGAGTAATTTTTAAAATATATCCACGAAACATGACATTTTGTGTGAGGAAAAAAGATTTTTACATTAAATTTTTATTTGGTGAAGTATGTGCTTTTATTTCAATGTCTAAATATATGAAGGCATTTTTGAGAAGAATATGCCGTGTGTCAGATTTTATTTCCATTATAAATATTTCCAAAATGATTTTTTTTTTTAAATTTCTGAATAATTGTTTATTTCTCAGCTTCTATGTTTGATGTTGAGGATTGCATTTATCGAAATAAATATCCTGCTGAGCGTGTGAGTCAACATATTTGCTTCAGAACTTGTTCTCAAACAACCTGAAATCAAAGAGAATTTTAGTTCCCTCTCTCTTTCACAAATGGGATATACCACACAACTTTTATCAAAATTACACAATCAGTCTAAGAGACAATAAAACTCTAAAAATAAGTAATACAATAATAAACATCAAAACTAATTCTTATATGTTATACGCCAGCACGGAATTTTTTTTTACCTCTTCAGATAAATGAATTTAGAATTAAATCATCCATGCTGGGATGATTCCTTTTAAAATATTTATCTACTTTTTATAAAAAAAAGACAGCCGAATTAATAGTTCCCTTATATAAATATAAATTCCAAACTATTTAAGTTCAATATCTTTTTAATATGGATTGTGATAAAGAGAGGTAACCGCAGTAGCCTAGTGGTTAAAGAAACGGATTCGTGGCCGGCGTTTCACGAGTTCGAATCCAGTCCGGCTGAAGACTCGCCGTGTAGTGGAGCGATGCACGTTGAATCTATCGAGAGCTCAAACATCCTTCTGTTGGTGTAGCGTGGTAGTTTGGAGAAGGGAGCTCCGGTATAGTCCTCATCACTTGACCATAGCTCAAAAGGACGAGATCCGTCGCCAAAAGCCCTCGAGTAGAGCGACGTTAATTCTTACTCACTCACGCGCGAGAGACAGTTATATTTACGCCACACTATAAAGTTACACGGGATTACTGGCGACGGACCTCGTACTTTTGAACCAGGTTCAAGTTACGAGGGCGATACCGGACCTTTTCCTAACTTCCACACCAAAAGAGACGTTTGAGCCTCGACATATTTAATGTGCATCAGCACCCTCTGCATGGTGAGTCTTCAGCGGTACTAGGCTCGAACTCATGACACGCCAGCCACGAGTCCGTGACCCCGACCACTAAGTGACCGCAGCTATAATACAAATTGAGAGTTGCTCTATTAACTAGAGTGTATGATTGCTCTATAATGATATCCAGTTAGGTATTTGAGCAAGAATTATGGTTTTTATAAAAGCTAATTATATTTCGCTTGTATGATGATAGTTTAACTAAGCATTTCGACTTATAAATATAAAATAACAGAATTTTATGCAAATATAGGTAGCACAGCTTTTTTCAGTTCCATGTTCCCATTGGAAGATTTTTATTTTGTTATCGATTGCAAAAAGAAATTGGTTTCAAATTCCGAGCAAATAAAAATGTTTGGAAGTTACTTGGTTTAAACATTAATTTAAAAACTTTCCATTACCTACCTGAATTGTGTATCAGAAATATCACAACCTAAAGGCAATAAATAAAATTTAAAAAAAAATAACCTCGTGGTGCACAACGTGAAATCTTTATTTTCTATTAAGCATACTTACGAAAGAACTTCTTTTTCTCAGGATTCATAAACTTCTTTCTATTTCTTCTCTTTGAAATCTAATTTCAGTTATTGTACGAAAGATAGTTGAGAAGATTGCTGGAGATTTTAAATTTAACTCCGGAGGCATTCTTGAGAGAGAGACATTCGGATTTTTATAAAACGTTTTCTAGCTAACACTTGGTATCGAGCAACAAATATTGTTTCTTTCTTTTCTTAAAAACAGAGAAAAATAAACTGTTTTGCCATAAAGGTGGCAAAAGTCGGGTCTGAAAGATGACGAGGTAGTTAAAAAAAAGATAAGTCTCTTTTTAGAAGGTATCACAGTTTATATTTGGAAATATTTACAACAAATGTTGGGTAAAATAATTTTTTGTTCATAAGGTTACGAGAAGCTTGTTCATATAAAGTGCAAATTTGGTCATTTCGCTCGCATTTTTCAAAGTGACTTAATGATAAAGTATAAGGTTAAGTAAGATTTATGTAGATCAGAATCAATATTGACACATGCCTTTAGATGCATTAGATTCTGTCCAACACTACATAACAAAAATTATAAAATGAAATATTTTCTTGGAAATGGATAATTAGCTCTCCTTTAATTCACACTCGTGGCCGCGATAACCTATTGGTCAGGGACTTGTGACTGGCGTGTCAGGAGTTTGAGCTCTACTGCCATTGGAAATCCGCCGTGTAGAGGAAAGCTGATGCACGTTAAATGTGTCAAGGTTTAAAGTCATCCATTAACGTGGTGTGGTAAATAGGAGAGGGGGTGGTCAACTCAAGTGTTATCCTTGTCATTTCACCTTGATTCAAAATGACGAATTCCGTCGTCAAAAGCCCTCGTTTATTGTACACGGTTATTAAATACACACTCATTCACTTCATTTCCATTAGGCTTCAATTCAGTCCATATTTCGGGTAACATGGCTTGAAAACTCATTCGCTATTTTTCTCAGTTGGTCGGCTGCAAAGAGCAAATGTTGGTATATTAAGTAAAAAGAAACTTTACACACACACAAACTTCAACCTCATCACTGTGGCCGCGGTAGCCGAATGGTATAGGTATCGGACCGTGGCTTGCCTTGTCACGAGTTCGAGACCAACACCACTAAAGACCCACTGTGTAGGGCAGCGATGCACATTAAATCTATCGAGAGCTGAAACGTCTTCCCGTTGGTGCGGTGTGGTAGTTAGGAGAGGGGGTTGCCAGCTCAGGTGTCGTCCACGCCACTTGACCATGGTTCAAAATTACGTGGTCCGTCGCCAAAAGCCCTCGTGTAGCTGAACGACGTTAATATTCAATCAATCAATCAACCGCATCACATTCCGTCGTTCTCCCCTTGCACACTAAAGCAATACGAGGGCTATTGGTCGTGAAACTCGTAATTTTAAACAATGGTTTAATAGTTAAATGAGGAGGACGACACCTAGGTTGTTAATCCCTTCTCTATACTTCCACATTACATCAACATATGGACGTTCAGTGTATATTATTTTAACACGCATCTGTCCCTGTAAGTGATAGTTCTGAGTGGGGTCATGACTGGACTGCAATCGCTTAGGCCTCGAGATCGATCCCTCGGTTACCACAGTTCTGTAGCTCTCCATGTGAGTTTCAGTGGTGAGTAAATTTTAATTGAGCCCATTCATAGGTAAAAGTGTTCGCTTGGCGAGAACCTAAAAGTATCTTTAGTTTTCTTATAGGGGGCCATACTTTAGAAAAGAATTGGGATAAATAGGTGATGATATCCCTCATTGGTGATTATCTTGGAATGGGTTAGTTTTGATTGAGATACACGCTTTTATGGTAACCTTTTGGAAATCATTGATCAAAATCATTAGTGTCAATAACTTTATGGTAACCTTTGTTTACTACAAAGGTTTCAGGCAACAACTTAGAGCACCTATTATAAACTAAATTCTCATTCACATCAAGGGGATAAACAGCTAGTGGTGAAGATGCAGCTAGTCAGAGGCACTAGCAGCGTGGCGCTAAACTTCTTGATTGGCTTTTTTCCGCTTATCGCTTGATGTAAACAAGCCTTAGATCCAGAATACTTTTTGCTATTCGAATTAGTTTACCCTGTTTTATATGTTTCTCTTCAATCGTGAAATAAGGATCATCTGTAAAGTAATCTTCTCTGTCAAACAGCTTCTTTAAAAAAGGTTTGATACTTTTCTTTAGTTGTATGAAGGGTCTTACTTTGTAAAGAATTGGATTTCACACCCAACCTCAGCGGTGTATGCTTCCGAACCTAAACTTACTGTAATTAAATATTTTACTATATTAACATTCATTTTTAAAATTTCTTTTACTTTCCGGAAAGCCGAAAATCATTTTTAATGTGTGTTAAAATAATAAAACATCTTTGGTGACCTCTTTTGATCCATCAACTCTTAAAATCCAAATAGGGTACAAGATATATCGCATGTTAAAGTTTAGTGCTTCATATGTGCTTAGTGTTAAATTAAAAAAATGTATACGACATGATCCTGTAAAATAAAAAAGTTAACTATTCAGATTTTTTCTAGGGCCATAAATGTGAATTAAAAAATAAGCCATTTAAATATGAAAACCATTTGCAAGGTAAATGTATTTTAAGGCCAATCTTACTAGGATTGACTCATTTGTCCAAATACCTTCCATGTCCTACAGCGATCACAACAAACTGAAACAATTAAAAATATAAGCCTGGCTTATAAAGTATGTGTTGGTGAATGACGTGACGTTTTTGGTGTTTTTAATGATAAAGTACTCGCATCACTTTTAAAATTTATGTTGGGGCAGTAAAGCTAAAAAATTAATTTATAGCACCCTATACAAACCATGAGTTTATTTCAGAAAAAGTTTTTATCAGCACAAAACAGCTTCAGATATACAAAAATGCATTATTTTATGCAATCTCATATTATTTGTGTTTTTCTAACATCAACGTTTTATTTTATTTCTTGTGTCTGATATGAGTAATAAATATACATTTACGTATAATTATTCCTTATTAAAAAAAATGTGAAGTTTCATAGTTTTTGCTTAACGTTTTGGGGAAAAAATCGATTTAAAAAAAAAAAAAAGTTAACATACAGGGATGAATTTCTGCAGATTTTCCAGCTGGGTTGCGCAGTTGGTTAGACACTGGCCTTGTAAGCCAGGAAAACGGAGCGTCAAACTTACATTATGGCAATTGGTATCCATCCATATGGTGCCACACTAAAAATTGATACCGACTTCTGTGGAATGTACTAGGTCGGCAATTTTCCAATCCACAGTCCTATTTGAAAGAAAATTTTTACAGACCCCTATATTCTTAAATTTCACATGTGTCAGCAAAGCACAATTTCATTTTTAAAATTTTAATTATTTTAAAATTTATTTTGATGAAAAACTAAGCTAAACATGGATATATATATATAACATGTTTAAACTAAACATGTTTTGCGAATAATTTTTCACACTAATGCCACTATAAAGCCTCATTTTAGCATGGAAGTTTAATAATGGAAATTTACTTGATCTTGGATTCAATTTTTTGAAGAGTATTGCTGAGGTATTTTAATGCTTAGAAATTCTGTTGGTTGATGTGAGGAAGACACCTGAAACAATAACTGATATACCTTAATTAAACAAGGAACCGGGACCACAAATAACTTAATTGGTTTAAGTGAGTGAGTGAATATTAATATCACACACACTGTTCAGCTACACGAGGGCTTTCGGTGACGGACCTCAACATTTTGAACCACGGTCAAGTGACGAGAACGACACCTGAGCTGGCACCCCCTCTCCTAACTACCATGCCACACCAACGGAAGGAAGTTCCAGCTCTCGACAGATTTAACGTGTATTTCTCCCCTACACGGCGGGTCTTTAGTGGTACTGGGCTCAAAGTTGTGACAAGGCCAGTCACGATCCGATACCTTGACCACAAGTTAACAGCTTTAAATACACAAAAGATGCCCTGAATTTTCAACACAGCTGTCTTTTTTAGAAGACAGCAACAAAAAAAAAAAAAAACGTGATAGGGGGGATAGTGAAAAAATAAGATGTATATAAGTGTAAGATTTTTGCAATTTCTAAAACTGATAGCTGAATTATACAGTCACTCAAAAAAGTATTGGGAAACACTACCAGTTCATAGATTTTTATCGTAATATTTTACTTGAACATACAAATGAAACCAAAAAAAAAAGAAAAATGTTATTTTGGTGAATACAAACAATAATAATTTGAACAAAAATCCATTCATACATTAATGCAATCATGTGGTTGAAATTGAAAATAATAGAAATCTAGTTGAAAACGTGCTCAAAAAAGTATTGGGACACTTCTCAATAATTTAAGAAAATTCATTCAAACTTAGAAGTTAATATCTTGTCTAGCCGCCCTCTTCCTTTTGATCACCTATAGAAGTCTATTTGGCATGGATAGGATCAATTGTTTGCAAATCAAAATTTTGGTCCACTCTTCGATCAAATAATTTCTTAAATCCTGCTTGTTAGAAATTTGGTGCTCGTATAGTTTTTGCTGCAAATAATTCCACACATGGTCAATGGGATTAAGGTCTGGACTTTGTGCAGGAGTATTAATAACATCAGGGCAGTGGTAGAGGACCCATAATTTGAAAATATCTGCAGTATATTTCGGGTCATTATCTTGGTACCATTTAAAATATCCTGATATTCCAAGTTTGCTCGCACTTTGCTTAAAATTTCGCTCGAGAATGTCAAGATAGACATATTCATTCATTATACCATCAATAAAATGTAAGTTCCCGACCCAGAGCTTTCCATGCAGCCCCAGACAGTTAGGTAACCCCCTCCATATTTGACAGAAGCCATAAATTTTTGACATCCATTGCTGTATTTGATTTCCGCCAAACTTTTTGCTTGCCATCCGATTCGAAAATGTTATATTTGTTTTCATCAACGAAAATCTGTTGGTTGTCTTACATACATTTTACAAAAAACCAAAACCTAGATTCTCTATTTGATTTGCTAATGTAGGGCTTTCTTTAAGGTACTCTGCCATGATACTTAAGTTTTCTTAAAACATTTCTGACAGTATCAGGATTTACTGATTTCCCGAACTTACTTTTACATTGCAAAGTCGTTTTTACTGCTCTAGTTCTTGGATTAATGTGTATTTGTCTCACAATCCACCTCTCTTCACGTTCTTTAAATATCCTTGGATGCCCTGATCATTGCTTGTTTTCAACACTATTTGTTTTCTTGAACCTGTCAATGATGTTAAAAATAGTAGACTTACTCAATTTCAAGATTTTTCCTATACAGCGAAATGATTTCCTCTCTTTCCAGTGACTTATTACGAAATTTCGCACACCAACCAATATATCTTGGTTTCTCGCCATTTTTTCTATAAATAATCTTATTTGTTGAAACATTTAAGTGTAAACTTCTAGTCTAAAATAGTGATGTGAAATTAAGTTCTATTACTTCTTTGTATATTTGTTAAATTTCTCATTTCAAAAGAGTCCCAATACTTTTTTGACTCCAGTGTGCCTTTGAATTATATTTGAAAAGCTAGATCAAATTATAAACCTATAATACTAATAAAATTTTCCTTAGATAATGTATACCAAATGTTAAAATATTTCATAAATCGATTTGTTTTTGTTTTAATGTGATAAATATTTCTATAAATGGTTTAACAGTTATGCATGCCAAGTGTCCCAATACTTTTCTGAGTGACTGTATTTAAGATTATTAGAAATAGTAATGCAGCAGCTTTCAAAAAATTTGCTACCGTAAAATCGCGTTTTTCGGACTATTCCTCCAATTTAGTGTCCATCGGAACCTCAACTCATGTGCGGTGTACCAGTAACCTTGTAAAAAGATGAACGAAGAGACATCAGTTCAAATTCAGTAATAAATATATTTATTGCTTAGATCGTTCGTAACACGAACCCCATAATTTCCATTCATCTCATGAAAGCTTTGAATACAACAGCAGGTGACCGATCCTTGTTGGGAGATGTGAAAGTCGGTTCGCACCCTTCCTACACAAATAAGAGCTCGGATGCATCCAAACTGCTTTCTTTTAATGATGCTTGGGAACACAATGGAGCGCACATGCTCTTCGCTCTCTTCAGGTGCGTCCAGAGGCTGCGGTAGCCCAGTGGTCAAGGTATCAGATCATGGTAGGCATGTCATAAGTTCGAGCCCAGTACCACTAAAGACCCGCCGTGTAGTGCAGCAATGCACATTAAATCTGTTGAGAGCTCAAACGTCCTCCCGTTGGCGTAGTGCGATAATTAGGGAAGAGGGTTGCCAGCTCAGGCGTGTTTTTCGTCACGTGACCATTGTTCAAAAGGACGAAGTCCGTCGCCAAAAGTCCTCGTGTAGCTGAACAGTGCGACGTTAATATTCACTCCTTCATATGCGTCCAGAGTCATTAGACATATATCTTTTCTCATTCGTTAAGAGAGCTTTATTGCTAATCTTGTGGTCCATGCTTCACAGAGCAGGCATTTAGTGACTCATAAAAAAAATGCATAGTTGTGCAGCCTACTGCTCCCGATGACATCCAGTAGACGGTTTTGATTTTTCTCTCGGTTTGCTGTTGAAATATTTTGTTGGATAAAATGTACTGATCGCGTTCAATATTGCTCATGCTTGACCGTTTCTGAACGCAACTTAAGTTTGTGATGCTGTGATTGATTCCGAATTCCGCAGCCGCATCTCGGGCATCTTCTAAGTTCCCAATGATTTCTTCTCAGGTGATGTCATCTGTTGGATTACCTATTCTGCATATCGCGCATCCACTCGATATACTTTAAGCTAATTTCCACTCTTCTCGGTAGATCACACTGCATACATACGCATGTCATACCAGTTACTGACCTCATGATAGTGCATCGTTCTGCTTTCTTTTCCCACCGATAAACTCATTTCTCAGCTTTGATCTAAATCATTGCACACTAGTGTATGCATAACTTGCTATAAGCATATTGTAATGAACTGTCCTATATTGTTGTTAATGTTACAAAATGTGTATAAATTTAATGAGAATTTTTTAAGATATTTTTACGATAAGGGTATTTTCGGGGGGGGGGAGAGAGGAGAATATAAAGTATTAAAGTTATATCATAAAAAAATTAAATGCCAAGTTGATAAATCCCCCCCCCCCCCCGTTATTAGTTTCTATACTTTTATCTCACGATATTCGTAATGTAAATTGTTTTTATTGTAGACACTTCTATTACTATTTTTAAATAATTAAATTAGCATATATTTTTAAACTGCTTTCCTTTTATCCAACAATATGCTTTAAAATTTATGAAAAGCAGGAAAGTTTTTTTTTGTTGTGGAATATAAAAGCCATGTTTGATATACATTCTGTTGAATGTTTAGAAACATTTAATTACTACACACATTGTTAGCAGACATGTTAACCCTAATATGTTTCATATTTATCTTTAAAGGTCAAAGATAATTAAGCTAAAGCTAAATGAACTGAAAACTCGACAACATACATCATTAAGTCAGAAAAATAATATGGGGTTGAGCTATAATGAACTTGTCTTAAAACTTCTATTTGTCATTTGTTCCATATCCTGCCGTAAGGAATCAAGACCTCGGTTCTTTTGCTCTTAAGGCTATCTTCTGCTAATGCAGTGCTTCTCAAACTTTCAATGTTTGCGACCCAATTTTCACAACCATAATTTTCATCGCACCTCCCTTCATATAAAGCAATGTATTGAATGCAATAAGCATGCATTTTGACGTTAGCACTGCAATACGCGATTTTTTATATATAATTATAAATCGTAAAATTATCAAGATATGTATTAAATTTTGTATAAGGCACAAGTCTATGGGAATCACTAGTAATTATTAACTTTGTTCTTAACTTAGTAGTGTGAGGTTAATTAGCGAATACATTGTGCAGTTTGGATACACACATTTATATTATATCAATATAAATGTGTAAAGTATTTTATTATGTCCGAATGTATAATTTATTTTGCTTCCTTTCAGTAAATTTGTAATTTTTGAAATATTTTATTTTTGGCTTTTCGATATGCTCGCGCCCCTCTAGAAGGGTTATCACGCCCCCCTATGGGGGCGCGCCCCACAGTTTGAGAAACGCTAGGCTAATGTTAAAGAATAGGACTCAAATGATGAATATTTTTTTTCAGTTATAAAAGTACTCACAAACATTAATATTCTATTCTGGCTTCACTCTCCTGTAGAGAATCACTTATTTTATCATACTACTCATTTTTATCCGAGTTGACACATTTTTCTTTTATAAAATGTGTGTTTTGCATTTTTTTCCCTATACCGTAATGCTAAAGGAGCTATCCCTTCACATGTTAAAAGGAAAACTAATTATTTAATATATATTTTGAAATTTTAAAAACACTATATTATAAGAAATGCATGAGTTACAATGTCACACATTTTTATAAACATTGAGGCATTTTTTCTGTCCGAAAATGTGTTCCGCGTCAAGTTCACGCTCTCGTACATATGGCGAAAACAGCCTTAAACTAATGAAGTGTGAGATGTGTTTTGGTGTACGTATTAAATCGTTTCTGATATGCTTCCGTGAATCTTTTCAAATCTTACAGATCTTGTCAGAATATAAGTAAACGTCGTCCACAATTTCGTTTTTGACCAAATGGAAGAAAATGTTAAACGAAGTTACTGATTTAAATCTTGCGTAAGGCTATGCTAGTTCTTTAGATGGATGAATATTCAATTTGTTGCAGTCCTTCATTATTCCCCTTTTTAAGTCTAAAATGGAATCATGACTCCTCTCAACTTAGCTTGAAAAGTATTGATCACAACTTTCTCAGTTACGATCACTGGCCCAAATAATAGGTTTATTTCAGAATGCATGCACGCGCGCGATTGAAGAGTAGTTTGCTCCTAGTGATTACAGTCAGGGCCACTTTATCTAGTTGCAGGTTAGAGTCTGAAGACCACTGAAGACCCAAGCATAAAGAGGCTATATATAATGTATGTTAAATTTTTCAAAACTCACACACAAAACCCGCATGTTCGAGTGATGTGGAAGTTTGGAGAGTCGAGTGATAGATGAGATGTCGTTTTCCTGCCTAAATTATGGTTCGAAATTAGGAGGTCCATCACCGGTAGCTCTTGTGTAACGTTCAGAAAGTTGAATCAATATGTCTAAAATATTATGCCAGAGGACACTTTTGTATCGTTGCCAATACGTATGAAGGAATTTCGGAGTCCTTAGTTCAAAAAACGTTATTTTGTAAACCAGTTTTTGGAATCCTAGGTAATGAAGCTATCTCCATTGAACGTGTACGAATAAAACAAAGATCAGGCTGCTTTCAATTCAATGATTTTTTGTAACCCGATGTGGTCTGACTCGTCCGTATATATATAAAGCATGCTTTTTGCCATTCAATTCAGTCGTTAAAAGAGACTCAATAAATTTTAAAGAAAAATGTCACAGTTGTTTTTATTATGCTATACTCACTTCCAAAAGTTAAGCACGAAGATGTAAAATGCAAAAAAATCAACAAATACTGCTTTGATTGACACAAAATTTGGCAGTAAAGTAGTATATATATTTATACATAAAACAAAATCAATAATTATATACAGAAATGAAAACAATATTAAATTTTTGTAAGTTATCAGATAATGTCATACTGGAGACTTAAACAGAATTATGTATAAAGTGAAAAAAAAACCCCAGCATAAAATGAAAAAAAAGAACATTAATAGGGGATGTGATCCCCCATCTGTATGCAAAGTTTACACCTTCTGACCATGCTTTCAATTAGGTGGTCAACCACCGCAGAATTAATCAATGGGAATTTCAATGGGATTAAGGTCGGGTGAATATGCTGGCTACGCCATACACGCAATTCCTTCATTCTCCAGGTAGTCATCGACGATGTCAGCTCTATGGGGACGTGCGTTATCGTCCATTAAAACAAAAGTAGAGCCAACTGCAGCAGTTTACAATCTCACAATGGGTTCTACAACTTCATCTCGATACCGGACAGCCATCACAGAACCCCGTTTAAAGATGTGCAGGTCGGTGCGGTATCCTAATGAAATCCCTGCCCACACCATGATGCTTCCGCCTCGGAATGCGTGAGGTTCGGTGATGTTTTGGAGCGGATTGCGTGCTCCTTGTTTGCACCATATCCTTATACGCTTGTCATCTGGCTCCAGAGCAAATCTTGACTCATCAGTAACATGACATTGCATCAGTCACACACAGTCCAATTGCCATGTTCCCAGCACCACTTTAATCGTGCCCCTCTTGATTGGACGGATAGAGGAACACAAACTTGAGGTACCCGGGGAAACAGTCCATTCATATGTAATCTTCGGCGTACAGTAGCTGCAGATATAGCCTTACCAATGGACGCTGTAACCATAGATGTCACACGTGTGGAGGTCGCTCTGCGATTCCGCTTGGCTACAATATCAATATATCGATCTTCTGCGGGGGTTGTAACCCTTGGGCGACCACGCACGGGCTTTCGGACAATGTCTGTGTGGTTTGGAATTGTTTCCATAAACGTGAAATTACAGAATGATGAACGCCGAAGAAAAGAGCAACATCTGTGATCGACTGTCCTGCTTCAATGCGCCCCACAGCACGCCAGTGCTCAGAATCTTCCATTCTTTTTCTGGAAGTCATAGAAACACGTATGTCTTGAAAACAAATTGTACGAAAGTTTTAAACACCTTCTATCAGCACTTACAATCAACTTCTGTAACCCTTCATAAAGATGGCTTTTTATAAGACTGCCCTTTTTTCATATTTCTTGACATGAAAGCACGATTGGCTGTTACCTAACATATTTGCATACTTCCATCTACCTCTGCAGAGAATTGCATCCTCTTCAATTCTGATTGGCTTCCGGAAATTAGCATTTTCCTCTCCGTGCTTAACTTTTGGAAGTGAGTGTATTTTAAAATAATCCATTATTCACAGTAACTTCCAGTACTTTATCTATTACATTCGCATAAAAATGTTTTATTGTACCGGTTGATTCAAAAATAGTGTTATCATAATCTTTTTTCGAATTAAGTTATTTACATGAAATTTTAAATGTGGTTTCCTTTCGTATTGTACATTTTGCGTAAACATTTTTGCCAAGTCAAAAGGGCTTTTTGATTGCTTTTTGAAGCCCTTTTTTGAGGGTGCTTACTTTATGTCGGTTTAATTGTTTATTAACTATCCCCATAAAAATAATCGCATTGAAAATAGTCAGGAGATGACGGTAGCCATTTCTCACTGGAGGCAGAAAGTTTATTCTTTCAGCCATTTTATAGTTGATTTTGCAGTATGACTTGGTGCAGAATCTTGCTGCCAAACAATGTTTCCTTGAGGGTAAAGACGTTTACTTTTTTTGATCAAGTGCTTCAAAACTTTATTCTGATAGTATTTAGCATTAATTTTTAGTCTTTGGTTTTACAAAAAATGGTTTTGTTATTTGAGATTATATTTGCATCTATACCATAGCACCTGACGGCCAACTTCCCATTTTCAAAACAGCAGGGTCTTTTCAAAGTTTTTTTGCATTAAATATATTGTATCTTTGTTTTGCCAATTGTGAATGACAGATCAAATAGTGCTTCATCCGAAATTATCCATGCTTTGTATCTATCTTTGTGTAATATTAAACACAGAGACCAAGAACGTTTTCTTCGTCTTTCTACGGTCTTAACAAACATTTTAAGACAGACAGGTTTATTCACTTTTTCATAGCCATTCTTTATCTCACGATAAATTGTCGAATGCTATACCTATAGTTTCTTTTCTGTAGTTCTTTCAGGCAGAGAATTTTCTATAGCGATAAGTTTGTTTTCAGCTTCTTTTTTTATTTTTACCTTAAGGAATTTCTTTCGTTCACATTTTTTTCCTGGAGCTTTTGATTGTCTGCCAAATTTAATTTCTTTTCAAAGTTTAGGTAGTAATCCATTAGCAAAATGTCTTTTCTGATTTTTCAATGCTTTATTTATAATAGAATTTGAGCAAATACATCCTTCAAAAGCTTTAAAATTTCGTTTCGGGTTTGAGGATGTAATTTCGGAGTTATAATTTACTCCCACTAATAAAAATAGTTAGATTGGTAATTTAAATGTTTCATTTTTAAATATAGAGCTGGCAGCAAAGCCATAAAAATTTACCATTCATAGTTATAAGCTTTTAAAATTGGTCTCACTATTTTTGAATCAACCGGTACAATTCATTCGGGCAATTTCATTAAAATTATTGAGTAATGTAATATATCGTATTTTTTATAATATTGCTTGTGGTTACCTAATAATTGTCTCTGTAATTCATATAGGAATAAAAGTTAGTCCAGTGTTTCGCAAACTGTGGGGCGCGCCCCCTCAGGGGGCACGATACCCTAACGAGGGGGGCGCGAGCATATCGAAAATAAAAGATTTAAAAAATAATTAATTTACTCTCTCTCTCTGGAATGAATTAAAACAAAATACTTTCAGACATAATAAAAAATGCACTTTTACTCTGATATAATTTATAGGCGATATATATATATATATATATAAATATATATAATTCAATCACACAACACAGGAATCAATATAAAAAAAAAATCGAAACTAAATGAATCCTATAACATAAAAATCCCATTTCCGAATAACAATGGCGAATATAGAAAGACAAAATTCCAACGTTTTCAAACAAAATTAAAAAATTTTATAAAATAAAAATATGTAAGATATCCAAGTGCAACCTCGGACTTAGGACCGATAAGTGGGGTTAACTAGTTTGATGGCGCCAACCTTCCCCCTATTGCAACTTGGTAAATTAATCTTAAAATATCCAATTCTCAAAAATTTAAAAATTAAAAATTTAAAAATTTAAAATTTAAAAATTTAAAAAATAAAAATCTAAAAAATAAAAACTTAAAAGCTAAAAATTTAAAAGTTAAAAATTTAAAAGTTAAAAATTAAATAGTTAAAATTAAACCATTAAACTTGAAAAATTAAACTATTCGCCATCGCATTCTGAAAGATATTATATTAAAATATTAAAACTCTAAAACAAATATTAAAATTCTAAAACAAATAATTGCATAATGTAAGTGAACTCTCAAACACCAAAGATGACGCACTCATCCTTAGGTAGAAAAATGTCTAAAATCCGAAAGTACAAATTAAAAACCAATTATTTTCACAAATGAATAGCGTAAATCATTAAAAACTCACCAAAAAGCATTCCATCAATAATTCAATTCACAAACTCTGAACGATTTTTCTCTCATATTTAATACAATTACCTCTTCTATATTTTGCTCACAACACTCACTAATGCCATGTCAATCCAAATGATTCATAATCTCACACCATTCACAATCTCTCTCTCTCTCTCAAAAATAAAAACTTCTTTAATACCTAATTAGCTGTCTTTGTGATCCAAAAAACCAAATAAAAAAAGTTTTATTTGATTTGCTGTAATCTCATGATGAATGATTTTTACTACTCTGTTAAAGAAAAAACAAATCCCGGACAAAGAATCGAAAAAATTTAGGAACATAACAAATTCAACACTGTGATTATTTTTGAAAATACTGCACATTATAGCTGTAATCCAGTGCTTCTCAAACTTTCAATACTGGCGACCCACTTTTCAATCATAATTTTTATCGCGCCCCCTTTATACAATAATAATGTATTGAATGCAATAATAATACACTTTGACGCTAAAGCTACAAAACGATCTCTTAATTATAAACCATACAAATTAATAAAATAAGTATATTAAATTTTATATATGTAACTTTTTTAAGTAATATATATTTTATTTTTCCCTCGAATTTTTAAATTGGAACAGATTGTAAAATACGGTGGCTGCTTTCAAGACAAAATATAGATCTCAGCCAAATATATAAAATGTACTCAAGAGTGTCAATTTCTAATCGTAAACATTCCTTTGAAAAACTTTCCTCTGCAAGACAAGCCCATGAAAGTCGCTAAAACTTATTAAACTTATTCTTAGTTTAGTATTTATAAATGAGTTATAAAATACCTTGTGCAGTAACAGTAGCGCACAAAGGAATTGTTCAAGGGGGGTGGGGGCGAAAGTTCACCATTCTTTTATCATGCCCCTTTTGATTTTGTCGATTTTTGGGAACAAAACACAGTAAAAAACTAATTATTGAACAAATAATTAGCATTAATTAATAAAATTAATCACTAATAACAAATACTTAATTAAATTTTACGTACTTAGAATTAGAATCAATCGAAAAAAAACCAGGGGCTTGGGGGGGGGGGGTCCCGGCCCCCCAGGCCCCCCCCCCTTGTGTGCTTGCATTAAAATTATACTGTCTGAAGTACTCGCTCTTCGAACGAGTTCCTTTTTTAAAAAACTAAAACATCCTTGATAAATTGCTGAATTGTCAGGAGAGTAAACCCAAATGCGCGACAATGTTTACGAAAATGTAAAATGATATTTTAAAATGAATTCTCATATTATTATTAGTTTTAAGCGAACTGTAATTTTAAGCCTCACAGAATTAGCATTTAGAATTAATGTTAAACAATGAAAAATAATATAAAATTCCAATGAAGAATAATAGTGTTATTTTTAATATTTAAAGCGAGAAGACTTCAAAATATTTTATCCCGGGGGAAAACACACATTCGATGCTAGCGTTAATGGTCACGCGGGGTGTATTGAATCACCCCAATCCTTTTTTTTTAATAATTATTTTACTGTACACGATACAAATCGTGATTCCAGCGAATAATTTAATTAAGAGAAAGTAAACTTACCTACTTTCCAGAACTTTTCAATTTTTTCTTTGGTAACAAATAAACAGTTTTGCCAGAATTAACGATTTTGTGATATGTGCGTCCCGCGCGACCACTTCCGGGTTAAAAGTCTTGGCCAAGTAATCCTTCAAAGAGCTCTCCGTGATTTTCCAAATATCATAAAACTCTTTTGCATGGAAAAAAGCGCAACACAGAAATAAATACATTACTTACAACTTCCCTAAATGAGAAACACATAAGAGAGGAGTCATAACTAACTGTACCAATAACTTAGAAGGTCAAACAGATTATCAGCAAAAACAGATTACAGCTATAATGTGCAGTATTTCAAAAATAATCACAGTGATGAATTTTTTATGTTCCTAAATTTTTTCGATTCTGGGGCTGGGATTTGTTTTTTCTCTGAAAGAGTTGTAAAAATCACTTATCATGAGATTACAGCACATAAAATAAAAGTTTTTCTATTTGGTTTTTTGGATGAAAGATAGCTAATTAGGTATTGAAGAAGTTTTTATTTTTCAGAGATGACTATTATCGCCTATAAATTATATCAGAGTAAAAGTGCATTTTCTACTATGTCTGAAAGTATTTTGTTCTAATTCATTCCAGTAAATTAATTATTTTTTAAATCTTGTATTTTCGTTATGCTCGCGCCTCCCTCGTAAGAGTATCGCGCCCCCCCCGGGGGGCGCGCCCCCCAGTTTGAGAAACACTGCTGTAATCTGTTTTTGCTGATAATCTGTTTGACCTTCTAAGTTATTGGTACAGTTAGTTATAACCCCTGTCTTATGTGTTTGTTTCTCATTTAGGGAAGTTGAAAGTAGTGTATTTCTCTCTGTTGCACTTTTTTCCGTGCAAAAGAGTTTTATGATATTTGGAAAACCACGGAGAGCACTTTGAAGGATTACTTGGTCAAGGCTTATTTTTATGAGTATTCTCAAACATATAAAGCATAATGAAAAACGTTTTACACAATTCTTTTTAGCAGTAGCATAAATATTATCATAATGAATTCACTTTTAACCCGGAAGTGCTCGCGCGGGACACACAGATCACAAAATCGTTAATAATGGCAAGACTGTTTATTGGTTACCAAAGAAAAATTGAGAAGTTCTTGAAAGTAGGTAAGTTTACTTTCTCTTAATTAAATTATTCACTGGAATCACGATTTGTATCGTGTACAATAAAATAATTATATATAAAAAAAGGATTGGGGTGACTCAATCAACCCGCGTGACCATTAACCCTAGTATCGAGTGTGTGTCTTCCCCCGGGATAAAACATTTTGAAGCCTTCTCGCTTTAAATATTAAAAATAACACTATTATTTTTCATTGGAATTTTATATTATTTTTCATTGTTTAACATTCATTCTAAATGCTAATTCCGTGAGGCTTAAAATTACAGTTCGCTTAAAACAAATTATAATATAAGCATTCATTTTAAAATATCTTTTTACATTTTCGTAGACATTGTCGCGCATTTGGGTTTACTCGTTTGACAATTCAGCTATTTGTCAAGAATGTTTTAGGTTTTTAAAAAATGAACTCGTTCGAAGAGCGGGTACTTCAGACAGTATAATTTTAATGTATCAGAGCTGCACAATGTATTTTTATAACTAATTTATTAATACTAAATTAAGAGCAAGTTTAATAAGTATTAGCAACTTCCATGGGCTTGTCTTGCAGAGGAAAGTTTTTCAAAGGAAGGTTTACGATTAGAAATTGACACTCTGAGTACATTTTCTATATTTGGCTGAGATCTATATTTTGTCTTGAAAACAGCCACCGCATTTTACAATCTGTTCCAGTTTAAAAATTCGAGAAAAAAATTAAAATATATATTATTTAAAAAAGTTACATATATAAAAATTTTTTAATATACTTATCTTACTAATTTGTACGGTTTATAATTAAAGATGGTTTTGTAGCTTTAGCGTCAAAGTGCATTATTATTGTATTCAATACATTATTATTGTATAAGGGGGGCGTGATAAAAATTATGATTGAAAAGGGGGGCACCAGTATTGAAAGTTTGAGAAGCACTGAGTTAGTCTCAAAAAGAATCATGAAAAATAAGTTTTGAGGTTGTCCATTAACACTGGACGTTTGTTTTTTGCAATGAATTCATTCGTAAATTACACCTAGATAATTTAGAGCTAAATACACTCTTTTGTAATTAAATTTGGTAGTCTATTTGTATTCCATTAAAATAAACATCTCACTTTCATCGCCTCTCTCACTCCAATCCCATAATTATACATTAAATGCAGAGTCTCGAATTGAAAAACTTTTAAATTTCCGTAATTATGTAATATCAGTTCTTGACATTAAATAAGTATACCTTTTTTCTTTTATAATCTTAAAAAACCTTCAGCTTTTTAATAAGAAGTGTTATCTGATTTAGGATCTTCAGTTTATTTGCTGTAAAGTGTTAAGTACAATAAAGTGTTAGCTGGGAAGTTAGAATTCCTGGTTCACACTAAATCCACTCGGCAGTTTACTGAGTAATAATTTGAGAGAAACTTGTTCCAAAACACTAAATACTTGTTTTGTTATTTAATGTTGACCCAAGGTATATGGATTCAAAAAAATTATCTAGTCTTTTAACTAAATATAATTATACATCTCAAGAAAGTTTAATTAGCTTTAATACATATAGAAAACTAAAATGATGTTATAATAATGTCTTCAAATTGAAAGGGAAATGTCTTCTCTTTTCAAGCATGGCTTATTTCTGGTGCTAAAATATTTTCAAAATTAAGTTCGTAA
The DNA here is from genome assembly GCA_019973955.1 of Trichonephila inaurata madagascariensis. Lineage (NCBI taxonomy): Eukaryota > Metazoa > Arthropoda > Arachnida > Araneae > Nephilidae > Trichonephila > Trichonephila inaurata. Next base: position 1,858,959 of record BMAV01019239.1, read on the forward strand.
GATTATGTAAAGGAAAAGTAATTTGAAAAAAATTCAATAAAAATCTAAGGTTTTTCTAACCTGTAAATAACTAAAAATTCTGAAAGGTAATTATTTAATAATAATTGTGATATAATTAGTATTAATTTAACTATAACATCATTTAAAGGCATAATAAGTACAATTTAAAATAATTAAAATAAAACCGAGAATAAGATCCATTAGAGAATTTTGTCTTTTCTTGAAATAATTTTTGAAATAAACAGGAAGAAAACTTTAATTGGGAATGTTAATAGTGAAGTATATGCATAATTCCTTCATAACTAATTTAAAGCACGAAGAGCTGTATCAAATGCAGTTTGATCTCTGTAAATTTCATGCATCATTAAAAGTAATTAGAAAAAACATATTCCAAGAAAATTATCTGAGTGAGTGAGAATATTAACGTCGCACTGTTCAGCTACACGAGGGCTTCTGGCGACGGACCATGTCATTTTGAACCATGGACGACCCCCTTTTCCTAGCTCCCACATCACACCAACGGGAGGACGTTTGAGCTCTCGACAGATTTAACGTGCATCTGTGCCCTACATGTCGGGTCTTTAGTGGTACTGGGCTCGAACTTATGACATGTGCCTGCCATGATCCGATACCTCGACCACTGGGCTACCGCAGCCCTAAGAAAATGATCCAAGTTGATCCGTGATGCTGTTACATAGTTTTCAATTGCCTTTCCAGTCAAATGACATTTGGCAGTCACGACGAAGAATAGTAATTGGCAAGAAATGTGCGCCTTCCATTCGCTAGAGTGGTTAGTGACGCTGACTGTGGTGCCGCAGTGCTTGGGTTCGGATCCTGGAGAAGGCATGGATGTTTGTAAATGCATAGTGCCTTCGCGGCAGGGGGGGGGGTACGCTAGGGCCTTTCATGAGGTTGGTGGAAGGGGAAGAGAGGTGGGAGGCCCCTGACTATCCACAAGGTGTTCTCCCTCAAAATTGGGGGGAAACTGAGCCAAATCATAGTGTCATTTGTAAGGTGCTCAAAGCTAAGGTTAACGACAGGCGTAAAAATCTAGCCCTTCACCACGATGAATTTCGTAGACCTTGATTTGATGTTACTGTCGGTCAGGTGGCGTAAGTATCAACAACTAAATGTGAAATATAAGTTTGCATTATTTTTGTGCAATATTTCCAGAGCCTTTCCCCCTATGTTTCATTTATAGTGTAAATCACACATAAAAGGCAAATTTACCATTTCAATATCAATAGATGTTATAATAGACTGATTATATTTCGAATCCCCCATTTCGAAGCTACTCAAGAATGATTGGCTTAAAGACAACCCTTTGGCTGGAACGCGCCAACAGGAGGAATTTGACAGTTGACACGCGAGTTTTCAGGACTGGGATCCGCGATTCAACAAAAACGTCACAGCCACGAGTTCAGGATCATAAACGTAGCAGCGGTAGATTTGTGGTGAGGGTCATGAACTCGTGGTCAGGGGATCGTAGGTTCGAATCTTGGTGCCACTGAAGACCTACCGTGTAGAGGGTCCGTTCCACATTAAGATTTGTCGAGACTCTTTGTCCTCCCAAAGTTGTAGCAGGGTAGTTTGGAGAGGCGAGTGCCAGCTCAGGTGCCATCCTTGTCACTTTACCGAGGTTCAAATGAACGAGGTCCATCATTAATAGCTTTCGTGTTGTTTTATAGTGAGATATTAATATAACACCACAACACTCTTTAAAAACACTTTAATTTTGAAATTTATTATTTTTAGTGAAAAGAAATATTAAAAGAGCCTTGTTCTCTGGTTCAAAATGATTCTTTAAGCCAATGATTTATAGAGAGTATTTCTTTTACATTATTAGTGTTTTACTGCTTCTTTAAATGACGAAATTTTGCGAAAAATTTAACTTACTTAAAAAACTAAAATTTTTGAATAATTTTTTTATGTCTCATTATTTATCACAAAATATATAAATACTTCTACATAATTCAAAAGATAAATATTAGATTTCGTAATAAAAATATGAAATGTTCAAGCCCTCCATAAGTAATATTAATTTTATCAGTTTAATATTCTTAGATAAAACTGATTGAAGTAACATACTTCATAAAACAAGCCCTTACTTTCTAACATCGCTCAGAAAACCTCATTTCTGCTTTTTCGGAAATGGGTTCTGTGACGCAGCATTTCATTTTCCAGATTTATTTCTAAAAAGCTCTTCAGTTTTTAAATTCCAGTAACATTTTGAAATCCAAATATACTATTTAGTCTAAAGTATTCTAAGTCATGCTAAGTATTTTTTAACTTTTTAAAAAATTTTAAAATTAGTTTCGAATTAATAATTTTGATAAGCTGAACGGTGAAAAAAAACTAATTTCTCTTCTTTTTAACGAACAAATTATATTAAATTTACATGCTATTTTATTAATTATCTTAAACTTCATTGCACAATACATCCTTTTTTGCATTCCATTTCTTCTTAATTGCATTATTTTAAAAAAAAGAAACATATCTCTTTGAATCTATCCTTTTACACAAAAGGATTCATTTAATCCTTAAGAAAGGAATTTGGCAATATCTCTTCCATAGCCCAATGTACACAGCAATTATGTATTGTCCCTGCCATTTATCTTTTCCGTCTCAAGTTCTGAGTACTTAACGCTGTTTGCTGTGGACTTACTGCCCCTGAAGCTTCCTTGTACAACACAGGACTGACGAGCGGAAAGCTCTCATGCGCCTTAATGCCCACTTTCACTGCTCCGAGGGAGACGATTCGGAAAGTAAATCAAGATTCTAGGAACGAATCAGGATAGACCAGTAAATAAGGTGATAAGCTAATGCTATACAGATTTATGCATCCCTTTCAGTACAGTTTTATCCAACCGATTACAAGGAATAAAAACAACTTTAATGCTACAGCTTTGTAGTATTACATTTGTAGAGTGACCACGGTTGCCGAGTGGTTAGGGTCATGGATCGACTCCTGGTTCGAGTCTTGTTGCTGTTACGTATCCACCGTGAAGAGGGTTGATGCACTTTAAACAGGTCGAGTATCAAATTCATTTCACTGGCGTAGCGTGGAAAATTGAAGAGTTGCGTGTCAACTCAGGTGTCAGCCTAGTCACTTGCCCAACGCTGTTGGCCACGGTAGCCTAATGGTAAAATTAATTAACTCGTGGCTGGCGTGTAATGAGTTCGAACCTAGTACCACTGAAGACCCGCCGTGTAAGGGAGTGATGCACGTTAAATCTGCGAGAGCTCGAATATCCTCCCGTTGGTGTGCTGTGGTAGTTCAGAAAGGGCATGACAGCTCAGGTGTTGTCATCGTCACTTGACCATAGTTCAAAATGACGAGGTCCATCGCCAAAAGCCCTCGGATAGCTGAACAGTGTGATGTTAATATTCACTCACTCACTCGTGCAAAATTGATGGTATAAAAATTCCATTCAAAGTTATGCTAAGAGTGTGTTTCGGAAGTTCCGATCTTAAATTTTCATTCACGAAGTGTGGTTCAAATATCGTTTTCTTAGACCGTAGTGAGAGTTTGTTTTGTAGTTGTTATATACGTAGTATGATCCCTAAAGTTAAACTACTTGAAATGGATTTTCTCAACCCTCTACTAGCTGCAAGGGTGGCTTGGTCCATATCACGCGACCGAACCGCACACACAGGTATTATCTTCCGAAGCTAGTTAGCTTTGCTCCGTTACATAAGAAAGATGACTGTTCTTGAACTGCGCTGAACATTAAATTCTGTCAATTCTTAGGTAAAACCCCAATGGAGACTTTTGAAATGCTAAATAAGGTGCATGGGGAATGTACCATGGCCAGATCCTAGGTTTACGAATAGTTTCGGTGTTTTAAAGAGGGCCCAGAATCCATCGAATAAAATGAACTCGCCGAGCGACCTTTGACTTCACGAAACCCAGAAAATGTTGCGTTGGTGTGTGAATATGTTCAAAAAGATGTGGCCGTGGTAGCCGAGCGGTATAGGTATTGGATCATGGCTGACTTTGTCACGAGTTCGAGCCCAGTACCACTAAAGACCCGCCGTGTAGGGCAGCGATGCACGTTAAATCTATCGAGAGCTGAAACGTTCTTCCGTTGGTGTGGTGTGGTAATTAGAAGAGGGGGAGGGGTGCCAGCGCAGGTGTCATCCTCGTCTCTTGACCATGGTTCAAAATGACGTGGTCCGTGGCCAAAAGCCCTCGTATAGCTGAAAAGTGCGATGTTAATATTCACTCATTCATGTTCAAAAAAATCATCGATAAGCACTTGCGTAAATCACTGAAGCTACACACTTTTCGAAGAAATTGTTTGAGGAAATTTATTCTTCGTAAACGGCCTCAGTTCTGGCAGGTATCTTTCTGCATGACAACTCACCAGCACATCTGAAATGGTTAAAGAGTTCCTCGCCAAAACTCACACTAACGTGCTTCCTCATTCTCCTTGTTAGCTCTGTTATCTCTTTGCCATCATTGAATGAAGAACCTTTACAGGGATGCCGTTTTGTATCATCAGACGAAGGGAAAAGCGCATCGCAGCAGGTTTTACGGGAGAACTTTTCGATCATACTACGTAGGTGGGTTCAGTTTAACGAACATTTTTTTGTGGAAAACCCTGAGTATTGATAAGGGATTTTAATGAAGCAATAAAAATATTGGTATTAAAATCGACGGAAAGTAGTGGCATGCATTAAAAAGCTAATTAAAACTCTGGAACAGTCAAATGCTTCGGTTCAATATGACAAGGTCATCAAGTTAATCTTAACGGAGTCAGAAAATTAATCGCGCACTTTGCTTACGGAAAGATTAAGAATCTTTTCTCGTCTGGAGGAAGCTCTAATTTAGAAAATGAACTTGCTTAAAACCGAGAGAGAGCGACTTCTCATTAAAGTAAGATTAAGCTGAAAGCGATCGAATTTGCTCTCGTGTTCTTTATAATTTTTCCGCTCACTCATCCGATGATGAGTTTACAAATGTTAATGAGACTTTTATGTTCTCTTTTGAACGCGTGCGGTTTTTATCACAATTAAATTTGAGGGGAATTGGGACACTGAATTATTTAAAGCATTAGAAATATTGGGGATTACTGAATCGGCGCTGAACTTGATTTGCATAAATAACTACATTTAAATTGAAGAAACCAAACACATCAATTGTGTTTAAGAGTACTGTCTAATTTTTTCAATAAGCAAACATCTTGTGCCTGTTAACACTTTCTGTAATTGCAGGATCCCGGTATTTTCTCTTTTTCCTTAGAAAATAGGTAAAAAATTTTAACCATTTTTCATGAAACAATATAGGAAAACTATTTATGTGTTAGTTGGATACGTATTTTTTATTATTGGCTGTACAGTATGGCATTTAATGAAGGTTATTTTATGTGGTGAAAATGGACGCCGTTAATACTGAAATGTTTTAAGTTTTGGAAGCTAATTAGTTTGGTCTTATCAGTTATGTGGGGCAGAGTAACCTGGTGGAATTAGTAATGTTTAGAGCCATGGTCGAATAAAGAGAATGACACTAACTTTCCCTACTTTGACACCCCCCCTCCAAAGGTAGCAATTTAAGTTATCCGAACACGTTGACAATGACCAAATTTGGTCAAGACGAATATTTTTGTTTTCTATTTTTTTGTATAGAGATATCTTTTGGCTCGACAAAACATACTTTGTTTTGTTTCTACACTACCTGGAGGTCAAGCTACAATCAATTTTATTAAGTTAGAAAAACCGGAAGTGGGTCTTTGATCTACCAGAAGTGTGCATTTAAATTGTTCGAAATCTATCATGGAAAGGTCTGATAACTCAAAAGATTATAAATGTATTTCTATATAAAACTTTTTGAACCTGATATTTGTGCAATTTTTTAGAGAATGTACTAAACTATATTTCTTATTGTATGAATACTTTTTCAGTCAGGGCTTGTTATTTAAATAATGGTCTCATAAAGAATACGGTTTTTCTTATAATGCTTACTCAATCAGCTCTAAAATTTTCAAATTTTAATAAAACATTAAAATTTTAGTACATTCCCTAGATAAATGCATCTAATTTGTTTTGGTGCAGTACTTTTACTAATATAAGTTTATTACTTTTTTCTTTAACTTTCAAGTTTTATAAAAAATTGTTAAAATTTCACTTATAATTGTGATTTTTGTGAAATTTAGACAATTTCTTTTAAATATTGTTGGTTAAATATTAGCATTTATTGGTATTGAGTCCTAAAAAAACATTTATAATGTTTAAATATGTTATTTTGTCAAGAAGTTGTCCGAACGTGTTCGGATACACTGCTCCTTTAGATGCCTCAATATTCCGCTCAGAACGGAAAGAGTTTGTTAGTTGCGCCCTTCGCTGTTGACTTGATCCATTCAAAGTTTATCGATCTCGTATTTACACTGGTCTTCAAAATTCAAATATACCCATTAAGTTAATGTTTCAACCAATGCCATCGTGATGGCAATCATTTATGTTAATTAAATACAACTGAACATAAAATGCCACTTCAGCGTATATCTGAGTGCCGGAAATATGCAAATTCTGTGATTGTGGGGTGCGTGGAATTCCGGGGTCTGTAGTGTTGTTGAAAGTGATTGTGATTTCTGAGGGTAATCATTAATTATAATTCACAGATATAATTAAACTAAGCTCAGTGGCGCAACAGCCCATGTGGGTCAAGGCCTACTGTGCTCATCTCAGCATACGGGACCATTGGATACTGAGGCGCATGAGCAGATGTCCCGTTCAGGAGGTCAGCCTAAAGCCCCTAGTGCTTAGTCCCCAAGTAAGCTTGGTACTCATTTTATCGACCCACTGAAGGGATGAAAGGCTGAGTCGACCTTGCACAGGTATAATTAAATTTGAAGGTTAAAAGCGGTGACAAATTGGAGGAATCGAGAGAGGTTAAACATAAATGAAGGCCACCCAAGATTTGGATATTTTACAGTGTCATATCGTTTGGAACTGCTTTTTAAATACTGGATCAGTAGATAGAAGCGTTGCCAAGGGCGAATAAAAGCGACAAATGCATGCAAAGACCGTTTACTGTCATCGTCAGCTCGAAGAAACTTAGAGACAACTATAAAAGATTTGTCTTCAAGCTGTCACAGGAACTCGAATTATCCATCCTACTGCTACATGAAGGCTTAACGAGGTTGAGCTCTAGACAAGAAAACCAATGGTTTGAGTCCCATTCAATTCAGCTGCCTAAGGGGTCAGTTTAAATTGGTGCCATCATCATGTTCATTTGAGCCAAGAAGATTGGGCTCGAGTATTGATAGACCTTGAACACTGATTCTAGACGGTTTTTTTTTATACGGAGAGAAAGGAACACGTGCGACTTGTGCTTGCCCTTGAAGTATTCCGCTTCAGTAACTACGGTGTAATGGTTTGGGGATTAATCATGACAAATGACCGCACCGAGAAGGATACCTTTCAAGAAGGTTCTGTAACTCCGGATTAGAAATGTAGAAGGGTGCTGTTAGCCAGAGGTATTATTAATGGATGATAAGGCTCGGCCCCATCGAGTAAGAAAACTTGCAAACAGAAAACCATACTCAAATGAATTGTCCGCCTCATTCAAAACCGCCTGAGCAAATATGGGATGCTTTTAGGTGCCGAATTTGAAAGTGCTTAACTCTTCTCCGGTGCCCCCAGGAGCTAAAGAGTGCACTTTTAGCAAAGTGGCGTGAAAGTTTACAAAACTTGATCAACAATTTGGTAAAATTTATGAAGTCAAGATTTGAGGTATGCATAATTATCCTTGGTAATTGTACAGAAGAGGTGACTTAATTTTTCATCTTTGAAAAGTTTTGATAAATTTCTTATTAGTTTCCATATTTTGCAAATGATGAATTGTTAAATCATAAGTCGTCCAGCCAGTATGGTGGTCAGGACCCTCGGCTTGTAATCGAGTGGGCTCGGGTTTGAATCCCGATTAAGTCATGGATGTATCTTTGTGAAAACCATTCGGATTTTTGCCTGAAATGGATTCCTGTCTCGAATGGAAAGCAGCACACCTATTCTGTTCTATGCTGGGGTCATCGTTTGTAATAAAATTATATATTCTTCTGGGGTTGCATTGTATGTATTTGTTAATCTATCTCTCTTCTTTTGTGTGTATCCCAGGATGAAACACACAGCAACCAGAGCAATCAATTGCTAAACATTGTAGTTTTTGTTAATTACAGCTTTTGTTCAAATTTCCATTAATTTTTCATCAGTTACGTTTCATTTCCGTCATTATCCTTTGATTTTGTTTATAAGTATACACATGTAAAAATGTTATCAAAATATCTTTATTGAAAGTGTATTTTCAAATAAGTTCCAATAAGTAGTCTTGTTTGTTTGGATGAGGGATAATGAAAACAGTCTGTCATTATACAAGTGTAATATTGTTAGAACCCAGTTGCGGATATCTCCGTCTGAGGCAATGTTATATATGTGATAATCCAACCAAAATCTTCCAAAAGGTCGGATTCTTCAGATAGCGGGGTTTTTATTGGCGTGGTGTCTAGGGTTTTTTTAGGGTGTATTAGTTAATTTTGAAATAAAATAGACAACATAGAGAGTTTAAGAAAGAAACGGGTTGAAAACTAAATAATTTATTATGAATTATAGGGGAGTATTTACATGGGGAATATTTCAAAAGAATAGGAAAGTTAGATCACATTACTTTAAGGAAGGCAATTGAGATTAAATAGAACTCATTATGGTGCTATTAAGACTTACCGCCTGGCGCAGGCGAACGGCGCTGATGCGCGAAATACGACGTTTCTCTGACGGGTGTTAGTGGGCCTCTGCCGAAAAGGTTGATGTCGGTGTTTTAAAAAGGACGCTAGATGGCGTTGATGTGGAATACTGTTTTGATTAGAATTGCCGACCTCTGGAAAGGGATATGATCTAACCTTTTACAAATGGGTTATCCTACATATATTGTTAAGAATTTTGTGTAAAGAATACCTAAAATAGGGTAAATAATTTATATTTGAATGTATAATACTGTAATATAATTCTATGGGGTATTTACTTTATGTTAAAATTGTAATATCCACAAGTAATGACGTTTCTTACATTATAATGACATTCCAATGGAAACTTGGCGAAATCTTGGAGATAGAGCAAAGTTGACATCGTTTTGGGGACCCATTTGGCGACTTGGAGACCATGTTGGCAACCATTTTTGACGAGTTTGGGACCCTACGCGGATTCTTCTGGAAATTATGACATAAGTGGTTCTTCCTCGAAGGCTTCGCGAGGTCTATAAATAGGGAGAAGCTCACCGAAACTGTCAGTATTATTTTGACTAGCAATTAGTATTCTTTCCTTGACCGTTAAGAGTCGACCAGCGATTAGCTTGGCTGTTGAGTAGGACGAGCGGTGCTAGTGAATAATCTTTTACTTACGCGTATTTTAGACAACTATAATTGTGTCTGAGCGCTGTTGAAGATATAAAGGACTTTTGAGGTTTATTCTGCGAATATTGCTGTTGAATCCTCCGTTTCAAGGATTTTTTTCTACAATAAATTAACATCTCTCCTGAAGAACTGTCTTGTTCTTTGTGACTGATTTGCATAAAATTCTCGTACCCTGATCAACATAATATAGTTTTAAAAGGTTTTAGTTACCTTTTAAAAGGGAAGGATTATTCGCGGAAAAAGACGCCCACAACGAAACCAGTTCCAAAATTGACCTGGGATCCTTCCGCATATACTTCCCACTCTGAGGATCTTTTCAAAAAATTATAAGAAATCAGTTTAGGAATAGGACTGATATATTTTCGCTAATTATTACGATCAATATTGTTAGAACGGATGTTCTCAAAATAGTATTGCATTGATTCCAGATGTATAATATTTAAGATATATAATTATTTTTGATTATCAAGTAAATTGGTTAAATACTATTTCATGATGAATACTATGATTAATATGATACTAAACTAAAACTATACTCAGTGGCGCAACAGCCCATAGAGAGCCCATCTCAGTTTACGTGACCTTATTGCGATAAAGTGCATGGGTAGATGTTCCGATCACGTGGTTAGAGTCTGCAGTGAACCCCCCCCCCCTCAGTGTATAGTTCTCAAGCAAGCTTAATACTCATTTATCAACATTAATAACATTATAACGCAATATAAAATTTTCCACGCAAATCTCTGTTGTTAGAGACAAGAGGAATTAGAGTGGACACACCAAGTTACTGGCTAGTGGCTTTCAATTTTCTAATCCTGTCCAAATTGCAAGTTGCTGTAGAATCAAAAGAATTCATTGATTCAGTCGTTGGCTCCCCAATCACAACGAAAATAAAACATTAAAAAAATTGCATTCCTTTTCTATCCGATTAGGAAATTGAGCTGTTTAAGAGATGGAAATGTGTTTATCGCGAAACTTTTTCAGTACCCCACATCTTTAATCAATCATTTTGACAGAAAATAGATATCACAAAAACACAAAAAACGTATGCTTAAGTTCTTTAAAATGACAAAGAAAAAGATATATTAAATCTATTAAGCAATACATATCAATATAAAAACACGACGTAGTAAAATAAAATTAGTATTGAAAAGAACTGCATTATACCAATTTTATGAAGATAATGATTTATTTATTTCTACTTTCAACGTTCTTTTCATTGTCCTCGATAGTGGAAAAAGAAAACAATCAAAATTATGGATAGAAAAAAATGTTAAAATAAATTTTTTGTTCGTTTGTTTTAAGGCTCAATTTTGTTAATTATTCAATTTTCAATGATTTTTCAGGTATTTAAGAAATAAATATTAAGTTACCCTCCCTCCCCACCATTCGTTTTTTCTCTTCAAATTAAGGACAATTTATCTTTGACATTTTAATTTTGAAACAAGGAAATTATACGAAATATTCAAAGACTGATAAGCAATTTTTAAAATTAAATAATATTTTTAATGTAAAATTATATGTTTAGTGTTGTTACAAAATACTTGATTCTTTTGTTTATCCTAAAGATCCTTCAAATGAATTTAAACTTGTTTGAGCTTCAATTAATTCTTAGACTCTTTTTATGAAAAAGCTGGATCCTATTTTAGAGAGTAAGCCTTTAATCCTCGCTTACGTCTGGGTATTTTTGGCATCCTATTGAGTAGAAGTCTACTGTAGGAAAATAAATTGTTGTGTGTGTGGCACAATCTCTGCTACTTTCCTTTTCTTCGTCCTCATAGCTGTGAGCTGAAATAGGATTTTATCATTTATAGGTATTATATTCAAAACATTAACGGAGTTATTGTACCAGTTTTAACTGAGAAAATCTCGAATTTCGCAAAAAAAGAAAAAAAAATCAGATTGGATGGAAAAGCATTATGAGTAGCTATTACATGTACTAAATGAATCGCGAGTGTGCATTGAAGAAATAACCTTTTCGGAGTTATGTAGCTGGAAATTTATTCTTTTTGAAAAGCAAGCCACGAATATATTAGATTGAACTAAAACAGATTTCTACATTAAAACGAATTCTACTAAAATTCTTTTCTTGCTCCCCTTGGCACCCGAATTTTAAATATTTCTTTTATAAAAAGTTTGTTGCTCAGAATATTCAACAGAAATCACCTAAGCAATTAAAACAACAAAGTTGAAATTAATAATTCTTCAGCTGACGCGAATAAAAGTAACAGAAAAAGATAAAATATATCACATATCTGATATGACGATCATATCAGAGAATAAAATAAATATCAGATGCATTTTTCATAATTTTCTTTCTTAAAATTTAAACTAATTCATTGAAGATTTATTTAATTAAATCTATATTACAAGAATTTTTAAGAAATTTATTCTATTATTTTTTGTTAGGTTATTTTGTGTAAACAGTCTGATTTTACGAAGAGAGAGAGAGAGAGAGAGAAAATCAATGTTTCATAAGAATACTTTTTTAAATACTGCTTTTAAACAGTTTTTCAAGAAAAGAAAAAATTTATTAAAAAAAAAATCACGTCCTTTGGAATCAGAGAAATTCAGAATTTCAAATATTCATCGAACCCCCCCCCCCCTAGAGGCCACTCTACCCCTAAAAAACTAAGAGATTTTCTGCACTGCAAACTCTTTTATCTTAGTTCAGCGTTAATGCGTCGTTACCTGACTACAAAAGGCTGTGATTTGAAATTTTTCTTCCTATAACTAAACCTAAAGATTGAGCACATGCTTATCTCATTAATAAGTAGAAATCGGAACTATAATGATTTTTTAAAGCAGTGCGGTGTGCTTCAAAAATTCACAATTAAATTGAATTATAATTGTTTATAATTTCATGGCTTCTAAACGTTTTGATGCATTGTTTGCACCCAGAAGCTACTGAGATTACCGAGTGGTGGTGGTACTTTGTTGCCATCGAATGGCGGGGTTGAGTCCTCGGTCGTGTAGTGGAGCGGATGTGGATTACATCTGTTGGAGCTCCAAGTGTTCGCGTCGCGAGAAATTGGAAGAACAGGATGCACACACAGCTCCGGTTTCGCCTTCGTCGCTTATTTGTTTCTCAAAATTACGAAGTTCGCTACTCCTGTTGCTTCTAAGTGAGGCATATGGGTCCGGCTATATTGAAAAGTGTGCTGGCTATTGGTCAAGAGTTCGATGGGTCGATGAATTCAACCGAGTTTGGATAAATTCAATGAGTTTCGTAGAGATGGGAGAGCTACAGGATCACGGGTGTCAATTTCGCTATCAAATTGTTATTCAGTTTCCATTCCTGCCAACACAGTATGTAACTCTTCAGATACGGTTCAGATACTATTTTCTCAATTGTAAATCTTCAACGGCGGGGCCGCGGTAGCCTAGTGGTCAAGATAACGGACTCATGGCCGGCATGTCATGAGTTCGAGCCTAGTACCGCTGAAGACCCGCTGTGAACGATGCACGTTAAATCCGTCGAGAGATCAAACATCCTCCCGTTCGCGTCGTGTGATGGGAGAAAGGGGTGCAAGCTCAGGTGTCGTCCTCGTTAGTTGACCATGGTTCAAAATGACGATTTCAGTCACCAAAAGCCCTCGAGTAGCTTAAAAGTGTGACGTTAATATTCACTCATTCATCCCTTCACAACAGCTTAATGAGTATATACTTTTCTCATAAGTTTCATCATAATGCTGTTCTTAAACAAGAAATTCCAAACCTAGTAGCGTATTGGAGTGCATTAAGATCAATCTTGTAAGGCAGCGTTTCTCAACTGTGGGGCGCGTCCCCCTCAGGGGGCGTAATAACCTTACAAGAGGGGCGCGAGCATATCAAAAATAAAAGATTTAAAAAATGGCAAATTTACTGAAAGGGAGCGAAACAAAATATATTCTGACATAATAAAAAAAGTAAAATACATATTTATATTGATATAATATACTTATAAATGCATTTGTACTGCATAATGTATTTGTAATGTGTATAAACGGATAATTAATTTATCAATACTAAGTTAAAAGAACAAGATCAATAATTACTAGTGACTCTCATACAAAATTTAATACTTATCTTGATAATTTGTATGGTTTATAATTAAAGTCATATCGTAGCTTTGGCATGTAACTTTTAGTACGTTAATTTTGAAATCAATACATTGTTGTTGTATGGAGGGGGCGTGATGAAAACTATAATTGAAAATTGGGTCGAAAGTATTGAAATTTTGAGAAGCACAGTTGTAAGGAGTTTCTGACGTTAAATGTGCAAGAATGGATTCGGTTGCCAAATGAAGTGTCGATCGCGATTTCTGATTGGGATGAGACGGGGCTGTGGTTGTGTTAATCACTCCTCTTCTGTTGGTACATTTTGGCAACCGGAAAACCCATTCAATAAAAAAAAGTATTTAGCAGATAATCTTTTTATGTGGGATGTTAGCCTTTGTTGCACTATATTTTGCGTAGATTAATTTCTATATAAAAGCCGTTCAAAACGCAATTCTCAATCATTATAATGCGATCCAAGAGCATATTGCATACACAATATGAATCCAAGTAAAGAGATCCAAATATTGCCACGTAATAATGAATGTCGAAATAAAGAGACTTGCAAATCCAAATCAAGATCTACGTCAAAATTTTGTTATTTTCTCTTAACAATCTCTTGGAGAAAAATAAACTTTCGATGAATTTGGAGACATGCAATAACTTCGTATTTGATTAGCTTTTTCATTAACATTTGAGTACTCATCTTTTAAAACTGTTCAGACATCAAAGCTGTTTCTTTTCTTTTTTTTAAATTAGGTTGCATAATGAAGAATTAGAAAAAAAATCCTGGATATTTTTCTTATTCAGAAACGGATAGAATTCTTTGAAAAAATCATTACATGAATATATTTGAAATACAGTTATTTGTTTTAAATTCTTCCATGGGAAATAAATGTAAAATTGACTGAAGTTGAAATTTTTTTTTAGGAACCTCAATACATTCAATAACTTTCCAGTTCTGCTGCTTAATTAAATATTTGTTGACATCCCGTCCAGAAGGAATACGTCTCGTCGTCGGACCTCGTCGTTTTGATAAACATTCAAGTGATCAAGCCCCCTATATTTCAAAATGCAATGTGAAAACCCAGACCGTTTAAATGTGAATCCTACATCCACAGCCGTACGTGAAGGCTATCACGATGGGATGAACTCCACCCCTTCACTAACTGACCACTGTAGCCTTGTGATCTTCCCTCATAGCTGGCGTTGTTGAATCGCAGGTTCGAATCCTGATGCGGCTGGAAACCCGCCATGAAGAGGGGCTGACGGAAGTTCAATCTGGCATAAAGTCTTTATGTTGGTATGATGTGGAAGCTAGGAGAGAAAACCACGGCTCAAATATCGTCTTCGTCACTTGAGCATAGTTAAAAAAAATACGAGGTTCGTTGCCAATAGCCGAGGTCGTTTTACTTTAAGTATACCGTTAATTAACACGACTCTACATGAACGATCCCGTGTTTATATGACCATGGCCTTCAACTTTTTTGATTCAAAAAATACAAATGCGTTTTTATTTTCAATTCTGATGATGCCTTTGATTGTTTCTAAGATTTGGTAAATGAGTGGTCATGGTCACGAACTTGGAGCCGACGTTGTGCATCTGAAGACCCGCCTAGTAAAGAGGCTGAAACACATTAAATCTGTCTACGCTCCAAATATTCACATTGGCGTGGTATGAAGTTTGGAGAGTGGATTGCCAACTCAAGTGTTATACTCGTGACTTGACAGAAGTTAAAAATGGCGATTATACTTTTGCCCCTTAACGAAAATATTTCTGTTTAATAAAGGACATTTGCAAGGGTTGGTTGTTACTTGAGGAGGGAGGGACTGCAGTTTTAAATCCTTTTGGGAGTGCGTTTGATCCTCTTGGGTATTCCACTTTCTCATATAACTTCAAAGTGTGAAGTAAGCAATTAATCAATCTACCAAGAGCCGCAAATTATTATTCTAGATGCATCTTTTATTACTTCCGCGAAAAAATTCTTTACTACGGAAAAAGTAAATATACATGTTTGTTTTTTTAAAAAAATATCGGCAACCTTTGTTCCTCGATAGATCCATTCACGTGCATCAGCTCCTCTACTGGGTGGGTTAACAGAGGTATCTCGACTCTACAGAATCTGAGAAAATGTAAACTCATATTTTAAGAAATTGGGAAATTCGTAGAAACTGTGTGAAGCCCGTTTATAAAAAATATTTCGAAATGAATCAACATTTACCCTTTTGAATCCACTTAATATTTTTTCCAGAAATGCAACAAAACCTTACAAAAGTAGTAGAGCAATTTTTCTGAAAAGATGAACATTTCTAATTTATTTCTATAAAATAAAGTTAAATTCTTTGCATCTCCCCCACTCTTTGTTTTAGTTTATAGAGTCCCATGCGTCCTGTGGAATTTTTTAAGTCTAAGGAGAGAGAGAGAAAAAAGTAATTATTTTCACACATC
Source organism: Trichonephila inaurata madagascariensis (assembly GCA_019973955.1). NCBI lineage: Eukaryota > Metazoa > Arthropoda > Arachnida > Araneae > Nephilidae > Trichonephila > Trichonephila inaurata. The sequence goes on from BMAV01019239.1 coordinate 1,874,846, forward strand.
ATATACTTTTAAAACATTTTTGTGTACCTTTATATATTTCATCGTTTAATTTAGGCATGAATCTGTAACTATCCTAATTCATTTCTGGTATAACTTGAAATAAAGGGGGGGGGACCTAATGGCAAGCCGGTGCTCGGTGTTGTTCATCCCGTTATTTTCAAGATCCATCTCGAAGAAGAAACTGTGGAGGTCTCTTGTGGGTGGGGTTGGACCTCTCTCTTCACTTGATTAAGGATCAGAAGGATGAGGTTCGTCGCCAGCAGCCCTCAGGTTGCTTTTATTTGAATAAGACGATCCACCCCCTACGTTCTAAAAGTATATTGACAAATAATTATTTCCCTTTTTTCTGATATACATTTAAATAAACATTATGCGGATTTATGAATTGCATATTAACGTTGATACGCAACCAATAAATACTTCGAAAACCTATTTTGATTTTTTCAAAAACTAAGAAGCATCCGAAGTCTAATTATGAAAGTTCTTGTCTATTTCCAGAGGGAATTGGGGCCCCCGCCAAATCCCTGTTTGACTAAAGACGGAAATGAAAGTCGCTACTTGAATGAAGAATCGCCATTGAATCAATGATGTTTTCTACTAAAAGTTACTATTCAAACTGTACACTAACTGGTGGTTCACCCCAAAAGGAGGCATTCAATGAACAATCCCACGCGAGTTGCAGCTTCAATTTTAAGACCAAGACCAATGAAATCGCGCAGCATGTGAAACGTCACAGAGCGAGCTCCTCCTCCGCGCGATGGGGCTAGCGATATAAAATGAGAAATATTTCAGATCACCTGGTCTCTTTCGCAAAGAAACTTTAGGCTCCCTCGTTACGATCCGCTCTCGGTTCCCAAGTGTCACTGTCCGAGAGGGAGAGAGAAAAAAATTTGAATTGGGTAAGTTGCACATTTCTGAACAAAATAAGTTTTTTTCTTTCTTTCTTTTCTTTCTTTTTTTTTTTTTTTAAAAAGGAACAACTTTTGTTCGGAATATCTATAACAAACAAACAAAAAAAAAAATACTAGGAAAGAGTAAAATTGTTTTCATAAATATATAAAAAAAATGTTCTTCGGCTCGGAAAAACTAAGGAGTGAAATTTTTTTGCCTATTCGTATGAATTTATCTATATTGGGAAAATATGTTTAAGTTTCTGTTTAGTCAAAATCAGTTTTTTTTAAAAAAAAATACTCGATTCTAATTTTTAAGTTGCTTGTAACATCTAGAAATTAATTAACTCTAATACTTTCAAACTGATTTTAGAACTTAAAACTTTTATAACCAATTAAATGTATCATTAAAATTCTAATTTCTTTTTCTAAAATTCTATTTCCACATCATTGGAAAATTTAAAATCCTTTAATTGCTGTTACTCAAAGGTAAGGAAATATACAATAAAACTTGTTTTGAGCAGCTCTTTTCTGTGCAATATGTTTCTTGAGAAATTTCCGTTATAATAACTCGTAAAAAATTATTCTTTCTAAGTATTTACGAAATTTCTGAATATTTTTTTTCGTGATCCTTATCTGTCGCATAAACGGTGGTTCTACTGTGGGTCGCAAAGCAACATATTGGTTTGATAATGATGAGTCGTCCGTTTGCCGTAGAATTTCAATATAGAATTTTGTTAAGTAAATAAGTTTAATGAAACTGAGGTAAACAAAAAAAATAATTCTTTTGAATCTTGATAAAGAATGATAGAAGGAAAACGACATTTTCAATTACGGGCCAAAAACTAACTCAGCTCTTTGAAAGCGTCTCAAAATTAATCAAATGCAATCAAAATGATATAAAAACGAGCAGTTTCCATTTAAAAGCACCCAAAAAGTGGCTATAAAATTCATTAGAATTTTGAAACTTTTTTTTTATTATTATAGTCAATTTTCAGTTTTAGAAATGATGCTCTGAACATTAATATTTCTAGAAATGTTATCTAAATTCATTTCATTTATTCTCTCATAAATATATATTTCAAATATAATATAAATTTGTTTTGATTTGTATTCATCTGTGAACTTATAACTTTCATGAATCGCATTTGTTCAAACCCTAAAAATAATATCAACTTAGCTCTCTCATGAGCTGAATTTTTGACAAAAGTAATAGACTAGAGGTAAATAATTAAAATATTTTAGATAGACCTCCCAAAACTATAATTATTGTGAACAAAAGCTGGCCCATATAAATAATGTTAAACACTTTTTCAAATAAAGGGTATCCAAAGTTTGAAAAAAAGGTGGTGCACATTTTGTAATACCACGCTTCAAACCATGATAATTCTGGAAACATGATTTTTTTTCCTGCCTACGCACAATGCTAGCTTTAGCTAGTTATTTTCTATAGTTTTGGAAAATAAATACAATTCTTCATCTTATACTGTTATTCATCCTATATATTAAACATTTTCAATTTTTCCTAATCTAATGTTGCAAGCTTAATTTTAGTTTAATCCTAATTTACCTAATGTAATGTTTAATTTTAAGTATTCTTTTCTATACATTATTTTACCTAGTTTATGTTTAGTCAACACATAGAATAAGTATATTGTAGTTGTATTTATTTTTTCGTGAACACGAGCTATAGCTCATTCAGGATATTTGTGCAATTTTCTGTGTGTGTATGTACTATTATTTAATATTATTAATATTTTTTTTAAAAAATGTAACTTGCAACAAATATATCTGGCGCAATGAACATGTCCATTATCGTGAAAAAATAAGCGGAATGCATTTTGTATTTGTAAATAAGATGGCCTTCAAATAGCGTGGTGGTACATTTTTCCGACACATATTTTCATACTAGCAATGCACAAGTGAGGTACTAATTATTGTATGATTTATTTAGTTGCATAATGTATGTACTTACCTGATTTGTATCAAATATCGCAAGAATCACTTTAATTTACACTTAAAAGTACACAACGCACTCACTTCCAAAAATACCACCGGCCGCGGTAGCTGAGTGGTATAGGTATCGGATCGTGGCTGGCTTTGTCACGAGTTCCAGCTCAGTACCACTAAAGACCCGCCGTGTAGGGCAGTGATGCACGCTAAATCTGTCGAGAGCTGAAATGTCCTCCCGTTGGTGTGGTAGTTAGAAGAGGGAGGTGCCATCTCAGGTGTCGTTCACGTCACTTGACCATGGTTCAAAATGACGTGGTCCGTCGCCAAAAGCCCTCGTGTAGCTGAACAGTGAGACGTTAATATTCACTCACTCCCTTACTCCAAAAATACCACTCAACAGGCTCACAGCTGATCAAAGAATGAACTGCTGCATAAAGCCATTGCACACAATTAGCTTCTGACAAACTTGATTAACTGTTAGGAGTTTACCTCTGTGGGGTGGTTCAGAGAATGTACCATCTAGCATCCATTTCTGAGGCATTCAAATAAGTGCTACGTTTTATGTACCACCACACAATAAACGAATAAAAATTGGAAGTACAACATATGTACCACCAAGCATGAAAGATTTAATATAATGATTAATGTCATTTAAAAAAAGAAGCCTAGTTTTTTTTAAAAACAATATTTGATATCCATTTTTATATTATAACAGCAACGCATTACTCGATAAAATTCAATCCACATATAATTGATCTACGAATAATTAATATTATTTTTTTCGGGGTAGATTGCAGAGTAACAAGCTCAAACAAGCATGATTGTCTGAAGGGCAGATAAATAATAAGAGAATTTTCATGATTAAATCCTCGTAAGAAAATAAAAAAAGCAATATTGTCTGCAGAAGGAACTTTTAATTAAACAAAATTCAAGCAATTACATCTTTAGCAATAAGAATTGTTCATATTCGAACAATCTTTTAGTCCTTTTTTGTTAAGAGACTTGTTACTTCTCTTCAAGGGCTCTTTTTTAATTCCGTTCCACTTTCTTAAGAAATCAAACAACGAGTTTTAGTAATTTAAAATGCTTTTTGTGCGATTCAGTAATTATTTGAAACTCTTAGAATTTCTTAAAATTTATTTTTGAATGGATTATAAAAAATCAGCTATGTAATTCAAAAACTTTTTTGATAGCTTGTAGTAGTGGAAGTAGGAGACCACCGAATAAACAGAGATTCTAATAAAATCAACCCTTTTATTTTGATTTCAATTTACTATCAGAGGATTATTTTTAAACTAAGGGAGCGTTAAACTTAATTATACTAATCTAAATATCTACAACAAATAATTGGATCCCCTATATCTCCCTAAGATCCGAGGTAATGGTATTCGTCCTGTCTTGACGAGTACACTTATTCAGCAAGACGTAGGATTCTCCTTCTGAAACTCTACCGCCTTCTATTCTTAACTTTAATTTTGTAGCAGCCTAATGAGCATGGACCCTCTCTCACACTATGCTAGAGTTTAGGTAGCAACTCTCATTAAGGTATCCGACTACGTTCGGAACCATGATTTTAAAAAAACGCATAAATGTATAATTTTCATGATATTTAGTGTCACTTAGATTAGAATGCATGTATAAAATTGTTTTAAGGACATTATGATAAAAAAATTATTTAAATACAATATTTTGGCAAAAAATTAACTTAGAATAACCTTTTTGCAAAATGTTCTCCTCTTGTGAAAAATGCTTCTATTATAATAATATTTATCCTGTATATAGCTCAGACCTCTGTTCAGAGGCTCAACTATGTGATTTTTGAAAAATTCACATTATTTTCAAAGTTACAACCATTTGAAATAATTATCGGCGTTTTTTTTCTTAAAAATTTCTACCGTTGTCGTAAAACATGGATAAACCCACTTCTAAGTTATATTTTTCAAAAATTCTAGTTGAGCCTCTGTACAAAGGCCAGAGCTATATACAGGCAAAATACTATTATAATAGAAGCCTTTTTTACAAAAGGAGAATATTTTGAAAATGGGTCATTCTATGTTCATTTTGTGTCAAAATATTGTACTTAAATAATTTTTTATTGTAATGCTATTCTTTAAACAACTTTATATACATTTTCTAATCTAAGTGACACTAAAAATCATAAATATTATCCATTTATACGCTTTTGCAAAATCACGGTTCCGAACGTAGTCGGATACCTTAACATAAATCACGGTTCTTCTACACGAACCGATTTTATTGACATACAACAGAGTTAAGAAATATTTTCCCGAAGAGTATTAGTTACAGGAGCGAGAATAACCCGTTATAAGTTTATTCATACAAAAATTTCAGGGGAAAAAAAGGATAAGAAATTTCAGAGAAAAATAAATTTTTCTCTATTTATCTTTTATTTAAAAACCCATGAGTAAATATTTTTTATTTTTAAATATGATTGCCTCCAAACTACTATGATTTACCAAACTACTATGCTTAAGTTCAATTTTTTTTAAAAAATAAGTGTTGCTTTTCAAAATGGTCTTATATGTATACTTTTATTTTTCGTTAATAATCAATCCAGATTAAATATTTTTTTTATTTCCTTCAAGAGACGAATATTCGAAAACTTAAGCCACACTTCGTCAAATAAATTCTTGTATTGCAAGAATAAAAGACCTGAAATAAAAAAGTAATAATTAAAAAATAACTAATACTAGAAAAATATTAATGCATCATTTTTCGTTGAGAAAAGCCCTCTCTCTGATTCATTAATGTGACTAAATGATATACTGAAAAAAGAAAGAATACTTTTTTTTTTTACGCTACTGTACATTTTATAAAAGATGGTTAGCGTCCAAAATCTTCCCCGTTGACTGTGTTATCAATGCGTAACATTTTACTTTTATATTATACTGCATACGTTGTTACAAAAAGTGCTTAGTTATATATTTTTTTATTTCCGAGTAAATATTTTCTGGCAAATAAACAGAATTTACCGTTTCCTTTTTTAACATAAATCACGCGTATCTACAGAATTATTGGAAAGCACTATCAGTATGTAATGTTGAAGAAGAGTAAGAATAATATTCTATTATGAACTTTCTAAAAATTGTTCCATGTTAATTTGAACCAGGAGCATTTTTAAGAGAAGTGTGGGTGTATCACGTTTTATTGCAGTTATTTAATTGGTTCTTTTTTCGTATTATAGTAAAATCCCTTTCAGCTTTTCAAACCATGAGCAAGATGAATTTTACTTAAATTCAGAAATAATTTATATTTCAAATGACTTATATATATTACATTATTTTATACCAAATATTTAATATTTTACTTCCACCCAATATTTATTTCTCCAATAAAAACCAGTTTTATAAAGGGATGCACGTAAAATGGGTCAAGGCCTACAATTTAGACATTGAAGTGGTGTTGAAGTTTCGAGTGTCAGCTCAGGTGTCGTTCTCTTTGCTTCACAGAGATTCAAAATTACGACATCTGTCTCCATAACGCTTTTTGTAACCCCCAAACGATCTTTTATACATTTTCTAATTGCTTCAAACTATTTTTACTTGAAGATCCCTTTTTAGCAGAAGTCTTTAAGAAACTTTATCTAAATATATTCTTGTGTTTTAAATGTTCGCTTTGTTCTTTTAGGTGTGAGAACTATGATCTAAGCTAAAATTTATGTTTACAGGAAAAATCGGACGTCCTTACAGTTGTAACCTCCTCCAACCATACATCTTGGAACGATCCATCAAAACAATATTTATCTCATTTTTGGGTGCTTCTCAACCTTTCAATGTATGCGAAACAATTTTCATCGCGCCCCCGTTCTACAATAACAATACATTGAAGGCAATAATAAATTACTTTGAGGCTAAAGCTACAATACGAATTTAATTATGAATAAAAAATATCAAGCTAAATATTAAACTTTGTATATAACAAGCGCACTGAAGGCAATACTATTTATTACATTTGTTTTTAATGCATTGATAAATTAATCATCAAAAACATTGTGCAGTACTGATGCATGTTGAATTATTGTAACTTATTATTGTATTATGTCAGAATGTATTCTATAATTTGCTTCCTTTCTCTTTAAACTAAGACTTATTTTAAATCTTTTTCTTTTCGACTTATCAAAATGCTCACTCCCCGCAACATGGGGATATCATGCCCCCCTAGGGGGACATGCCCCACAGTCTAAGAAACGCTAGGGTACAAGTAATATGCTGTATGTAATGTATGTGTGGCTTCACTCTCGAACTCGTTGTCTTCAGAAATGAGAAATAAGAAATTTCTGAAATAGCGGAGTATTTGTGGGTAGGTTTCGAAAATGAAGTGTTAAACTAAGTGTTTCAAACTGAAAAATTATATCGATGGTAACGGAATTTAAAAATTCGAAAAACTCGCATCAAAAAGCAGAAAAAAATGCAAAAGCAATTTCTACGAAAAATCATTTGAACGACGACTTCGTTTTACTCATTTGCAGTCTTTGAAATTTTAACTTACACTGCAAAGGAGAGAGAGAATCAAATTTTATCAATCAATAATCAAATTTTATGTGCGTAACATTTAAATAAGACCAAAAAACATATCGATAACTTTGATTTTTATGTAAAATAGCGAGCGGATGGATTCCATAAATAAAATTTGGCAATGGCTCACGAAACATGGATAATTTCGGATTAAACCATGAGAATTTTACAAAAACAATTCGTTTTTTCTACTAGAAGCTCAATACATTTATCAACCTATTTTAAATACGTCCTGTAATGTAAGGATAGTTGGCATGTTAGCGATGGCTATCGCTGATGTGTAATGCATGCTCCTATAATTTATACGTTGTAATTAGAATTTAATATGTTGCAATGTTATCTGTTCTGTGCAAGGTACACCCATTGCATACAGATATCTATAGAACACTGAAAGGTTGAAAATGCGTAATATAGATAATTGAAATGCTTTATGCATCAAGAATGATTGATTATACGTACGCATTCAGCATGTAAACAGATTGAATTAAAATCTTAGATAATACTCGCACTGTATTACGAAATAAGAGAATTATAAAATATTTAACTATATATACCATGAATACTTAAAGGAATGAATTAGTCATGGCTTTCTGGAGAAGGAAGATGGAAAAGAATCAATGCTTTTATTATTGAATTAAATTCGTAAAAAGCGTTGAACATAAAACATAGGATGACATAAAATTTGGTTTATTTTCGCTTTTTGAATGAAATTTTTGAAATTTGAATTTTCGCTTTCTCTGAATGAAAAATGGCTGGTTTTTTAAATAAAAATGTATGCATGAGAAAAAAAAATACTCTTGACTACTTAAAACATGACTAAATGTTCTAAAAAACCGAAGCATAAAAATAAAAACTGAAAACTCAAATCGATATTTACAATTCTGTACAATAATCCTTTTCCAAAAAAGATATTGAAAAGATATAAAAAAGAATTTTTCTTTTTCATTTTGTGCCTTTTTCTTATTAAGATTTCATTTACAAAATATCTATTTCATTTATTTAAGCGAAAGATTTTGCTTCGATTGGGCATAATTATTTAATGACTTTTGTAAAAAATGAATAAAACACGTTGGATGAAAAAATACTTGTAAAGAAAGACTTAACTTTGAAAGGAGATATCTAAACCATTCTAAATAATTTATGAAGCAAACTTTACATTCTACGCAAAAACATTATACACTAGATGTTAGCTTTTAAGAATAATATGTAAGCCATTCTTTCTAAAAATATTTAAATCTTCCCTTTATACCATTGAAAAGTTTATTTTTCTTCGCTAGAAAGTCCTCCGCGCGATGAATGTGTGTGACTACGGTTTCCTTCTTTAAGAAGCGTCATTCATTCATTCGAGATTCTTTTAGACAGGTCACTTTAGCATAATAATCGCACAAAGAAAAATATCTTTCTTCCGTGCATTCCAATTCTCTATAACCGATGGAGGGGAGGAAAAAATAGTGCTACATATGAGGAGAAAGTGTCGTAAAAATATTATTTTCTAAACTTGTTTTCGTCATAAGAGTATTCATTTGGAAATAATCTCGTTATAGCTCCGGCTCCTCTAATCTATGTTTGCAAAGTTCTGCGAAAGTGAATTCTAGTTTTTACTTTAGCTTAGCTTTAAGTTTTAGAAAGCAGCTCCTAATTGTCTTAACAAAAGTTTTACTTCCTCTTTCTTTCATTTGTAGATTACATATTACCTTTTTGTTTTGGAAATTTTTATACATATGAAACAAAAGTGGAGGTTTCGGATTTATAGGCGATGACCTTCGACTGGAAGAGCATACCCATTTATATAAGGGCAATACATTTGTAAATCATAAAAACAACAGCGCAACATGAAAAAGTACGAATGAAGTTGATAAGCGTTTTTTTCTCTCTCCAAATGCCTGCCACAGCTTATTCAAATGTGAGAAAATTCTAAAATGTTCTAAAATATTAGATTAAATCTTTGCTTGGCAATTCATCGAATGAATGATGCAATATTTCGTTAGATTAACATAAAATTAAAAGACGAGGAACTTAGAAAAAACCAGGGTTACAGTTGAGAGAGTAATTATAAATAATTATATGGATTACGTGATGTCATGCAATTTTTAGAACCACATTAAAAAAGCCCTTTTTAAAGAATTAGAATAAAAAAAAGGTAAATTCACAATCAGCTGTGTATATATGTTTATAACACGGTAGCATCTCTTTTTTATATTTTAAACTCTATCACACTTTTAATTTCTCTTATATCCTTCAATGTCTAGTTATCATGTGCAATTTCAATTATTTTTTCTCAGTTTTGCTCTTATTGTATATTCATCTCTCTTTAGTAGAGAATTTTGACTATATATATATATATATATATATATTCATTTATTCTTCATTAAGTACATAATTTTTTTTATTTGGTAAAAATTGCTTCACAAATTGATAGTACATTTGTTAGCTTGAAAATTACTGTACGCGTTATTACGAACGCCATTTGTAGTTCGTCTGAGTTGCAACATATTGAGTTTGATGGAGTGGATTATGAGCGATCGAGTATTTACAATAAGGGAGTATGAAATGTTTCATTTGATACACATCGTATGTTTACGAGAGTAGAACATGGCTAAGGAGACAGTTAATATTCCAGCTGTCGAATTTGTATTCCAAATGTTTTTCAGAGAGTATTTAAAGTGAACTCATAGAAAACGTTTCAAGACACAGACATCTAGAATAATGTCTCTAAAACGGAAGATTTTTTTCAATAAGACTAAACACTTTCTGTTTTGTTTGTAATATGATTATTCCATTTCTTACAGCCCTATATGCATCAAAAATATAATGATCGTCTTTGTAAGTTTTATAATTAATCTTATAAATCCACCTTGACATAAAGTTCACGAGGACATTTTCTGAGAGGTCTAATTGTGAAGATTATTTTTGTTCCCACAGTGTGCATTTTTTGGCAAGGTGAAATATTTTATCTACTTACAAAATTCAATATCCTATAAGACTAGCCAATAATTTAGCTTGCATGTATTCTAGTATAGGTCGAGCTATTTTTTCCCAATTATTTAAGATTTTTGTTTATTCGGAACCGTTTTTCCTGCATTCCTTTTATAATACCTTTCAATCTGGTGATCTCTTCATTTGATTACTTTGAAATTTTACTTCTTGCCACACTTTTGTGTTCAAATATTTCCATATTAGCATACAGGGTTGCAAAGGGATTAAAAGGGCATCGTAAAATTAGCTTATCCCATCTATTGAGTCTTGAGGCTGAAATTGTATTTTACTTTTTATGTTCCTTTCCAATTTATGCTACATTTCACTTTTCTACCCTAATTCTTACCCTCGTTTTGTTATATATTTTCTTACTAGCTTCTTCTATTTTTTCTGTATAATATGTGTTCAACAATTTTCAAGAATTTGGAAGTATAAACAAGCTTTCTCACACATAAGCTCATTTAAAATGAGTCATCATTAATTAATTGCTAATTAATTCATCGTTGCTAATTTTAGTGGAAATACCTACATTATTGCAATGTATGTAAATTGCGAGAGTTTTGTAAGCATGATCATTTCGTTAATTATCATGAAAATGTTTACTGTTTACATTTTTATGTTGCATGAAAAATAAGGCGTTGAGTAATTCCTTAGTTTGCATCGTGTACATAATTTTATTTAAGTTTATGATCTTATGTTAATCGTATCTGAAGTTATTTAATTTATTAAAATATAATTTTTTTTCTTACTTGCCTTAAGTTTTATTTTTCAAGAAATCTGGGGAATTGAACTCAAATGGTGAATAACACGCACCATTTCACGATTAGTAAATATATTTAATTTTCGATACTAAACAAAAGTATGAAATACAAAAATTATTGACCACATTAAATTATAAGCAATATTATTTGGAAAAAAGTGTTCATAGTTTGTGTTTTAGAAATATTTTCAAAATTTCGTTATGATTTGCATTTTAACATTGAATTTGTTTTGCAGATTTTAATTGAAACCAATGAAGCCTTTTAACAAGAACTAAATTTTGAATAAGGAGTTGTGATATTAAGATATAAGAAACATTATGATCCAAATGGTATAAATAACAAATATTGACAGCTAAATTTCAGAGACGAAACCAACGATCCTGTCACCCGAACATAACTGAGCGAGCTACCAACACCGCTCGGCTATTTTGGGGCCGCACATTTTTCTCTCTCTCTTCAACTTACTTTTCTTCCATCTCTTACTAATATGCCCCTCTGATTAATTTATGTTAATCAAATGTAATATAAGAAAACCTCTAATTAATGGCCTTAAACTTTATTTTTTTATTTCATCGTATAGAAAGACAGGATTAAAATTCTCAGGCGAGCTTAGATGTTGATTTCTCTCAGCTGGTGCCTTAGAATTTAGTTAGATATAGATAAAAGGAAAACTTTTAGTACATTTAACTAAAATGGCTTTCACACTGTGACATTAAAGTTTGTTTCACCGAGACAATTAGATTCATTAAAACAATATCAGTATTTTCTTATATTTTTGACCTAGTCTAAATGTTATTATTCTTAATTAAATATTCACTCCTAATCTATTCCTAAATCTGTATCCAGCGTTTTTCAGAATTCAACCGACACATTGAGAGGGGTGATAGTAGACAGCATAGGGATGACAAATCATCGTAGAACATGGGGTCGCAAACCTCGTTGAGTCGACGAAAATCGCGATAACAGTAGTTGTCGGGAGGAGGATGGAACAGATAAGGCGAGAGGCCAAACTAATGCGGGGACACCTCAATGGCGCAAAATACCTTATTTTTCTACAGCACATATCCTGGAGTTGCTGCAAAACCCTCGAGTAGCTCACTCACCTGCATTTGCTGCAGAGAGTAGCAGCCACTGCGCACCAGAACATGGGGTTCATGCACTCCGGTGCACCAGCACATTTTTTGATTTCGGTGCGTAATCACCTTCATGCTATATATCCTGGGATGTGGATTGAACGCGGTGCACCTGTTGCTTAGCTTCCCGGACCCTTGGATTTCTTTTTCACCTACAATCACTTGTGTATGAGACTCCGGTGGAGCTTCAGCTGACATCGCCAACACACCTGATTTGTTTCGACGCGTCCTCCTCCATCGGCGTCAGCTCTGCTAGGGCCAACGTGGCTGCAGCTTTGAACACTTCCTGTAATAATTACTGGCCATTGCATTTCTGACATAGAGCTGTCTAATAAATGTATTTTTTAACCCTTACTCCCTCTTTTCATTCCACTCGACCCTTCAGAACTGTTTTTACGAGTTTGTTCGTAGAATAGTAAGTCTGTTCAGCTCTAATTAAATAGCCCAAATAATTAACTTATTAGTTATTCACTTTCTGCTTTTATAAATATTTATGTGCCTTGATATTTTAAGTCGAAACAAATTTTATTTATTGTGCTGCTTTATACAGCCTGGCTATATGCTCCATGTTTATCCCTGATAAGATTATAATGTATTCCTTTTGTTCAAACAAAATCTGTGTATTTAGGTATTTTGCTAATTATATTCTACGAATAAAGTAAAAAGGAGTAAAGTAAAAAAAAATCTAGTCTTGGTAATATCTAGAAATATATTCCAAGCTAGAGAGGATTGAATTATTTGCATCATTTAATTGATTACCATTTTCGTTGTTTTTTCCATTGATAATGATGTTTTATTGAAGTAGATATTATCTTTGTAATATATTAAAAAAGAGTGAAATTCATGCAGTGATATATTTTATTGAATTAGATTTGTCTTTCTCAACTATTTGGTGTGGTTCAGTTATTTTTCTCTTGGAAAACATCGAGACTTTTTTAATCATTCGATCTTTCATTTTCTTAATTAACTCTTATTTCTTTCTAATTAACATTTTTTGGAGCGTAAAGAAATATTTTTACTTGTTCGAAATTTGACTGTGTAAGATGTGAATGAAATATTACTGTCTTAAGCCATTTATTAAACTTTTGGAGACCGCATTACCCAGTTTTTTGGGCAGGACTCAAATTTTACGTTATATTTCAGTTATTTTTGTCATTATAATGACGTAAATATGTTTGCGGCTGCAATTTGGTAATGAGTACGTTCAGTACGCTTTTTTATGTGACCATTTTAGCATGCTCGTTGTTACGCTGCTGGAAATGAATTAAATACTTCGATCATGTGATTAAAACCATGAAACCAGTAATTATTTTACTGATTACATTTATGAAATTTGGACTGGTCTTCGAAAATTGTTTAGCAAGAAAAGAAAAAGGTTTTTATTTCTGCACGGAAAAATATGAGTCGCGAGGGGATTATTTCCCATTTAATACACGCAAGTGAAACCTTTCCTATTGCAAGACGCATATTGCCACTTATCGGTTGTAAGGATCATAAATTAGCAACTCCTTTCCCAGTCGTTGCCATCAAGAGCATTGGCCGCGGTAGCCTAGTGGCCAAGGTATCGGATAGTGTCTTGCATATCACGAGTTCGAGCCCAGTACCACTAAAGACCCTCCGTGTAGAATCTGTCGAGAGCTCAAACGTTCTCCCGTTGGTGTGGTGTGTCGTCCTTGTTACTTGATCATGGTTCGAAATTACGAGGTCCGTCGCCAAAAGCCCTCACGTAGCTGAACAGTACGACGTTAATATTCACGCCATCAAAAGCATTGACCCTGTTATCCGTTAACTTCACTACAGATGTATTGATAAAAAGTTAAATTATATTTGGATTTAATCAGTTTTAAACCTATTTATATATATTTGAAACGTTATATATATTTATACGTTCAGATTGATAGTGCTTTCTAAACATTATGGTGTTTAGTTTCACGGTCCCTATATCTGATTAGTACTCCTATATTTATCTATAATAAGCCTTCATAAATATCAACTTATAACATAGCCATGCTTGATTATATGATGTTAAAGGGCTATTTATTATATAATAAAATTTTAAACAAGATAAGCATTTAAATTAGATGCGTATATTTCTTTAAAATTTACCAGTTGTTTGTTTTTATTTCCTGTTCTGGAATTGAAGTTTTCAACTCAAAATAGCGCAATTTCATTACATCTACAAATTATAAACTACGGACTCTAAAATTCGGGTAACATCATTCTAGAAGATTTAGAGAACTCAAATCTCTTTTCTGTTTCTTTTTGTAGTGACGTTGCCACCTACTGTCAGAGATTAGTTGTTAACACACGAGTAAATGTTGAAGAGTGTGGATTCCTTTCTGTAGTCGCATGACAAACCTTTCGCAATTTAAAATGAGAAGTTTCTTGATTTATAAATATTGTTTCTGAAGTATTTTTTGACGTGTCTTTTCTCATTATTTATTATCGTTATTTTACTGATTCATGTTAGTTATTATTTATATTTATTAAAACTTGTTTCTTAGAAGTCACCGTCCGAATACCTTATTTATGTCGTCTTGTACACAAAAGATTTAAGTAAACTAATCTTCCAGTATTTTTTATAAAAAAGAAACGGAATATAATAATAATAAACAAAAATATCTATTAAATACGTATTACAAAAAACAAAATCATGCATCGTAATTTGATTCGAACATCTGCCAAAAAAAGCTCCTGAAGTTCTCATTAAGGGGATAGGATTCGTTTATACTAAGAATAAGAGATCCAATAATAAGTATTTTTAATTATCTGTGGCTTTAAACAAACTTTGTCTTGATACTTTTTGGTTATAATCTTATTGTTGATATTTTTTCTATTTATATTTACAGATAGTTTCCGATGAGATTAGCTGTGAAGAATAAATTTTTAGATTCCTCGTGAATAAATCTTTTCTAATGAATAAAGATTTCCTATATATATATATATATATAGTAAAGCGTTAAAAATTGTTTTCGATGTCGTCATATTATGAACTATAATTTTTGCTATATTATATATGAGCTGCTTTTTTTCGGAGTTATTTTCTTTTATCTTTAAATTTGTGCAAAATGTAGATAGGCAAAGTTTTTGCGAACATTTCATTTATGCCATGAAATATAACGTGTTTAGTTAATGATTGCACAAATGTTATCCGAGTTGAGATCCAATCTAAAAAAATTATAATCATTTAACACAATTTTAAAATATCAAAATTTTGCATGGTGTTTAAAAATGAATATTTAAAAGGCAGTAATGGAAGCGCGTATTACGCTACATGATGGATGTGTCCCCACACATGCTTCATTCTTTGAGCTCTTAATCATTTTTTTTTTTTTTTTTTGAAAACAATAAACTACTTTAATTTTATCGGAACTCTTGGGTAGGCTCAAATCTTCTCAGTTATGTAAATAAATGCTTTAAAACATTTCTCTCTCTGTTGAGAATATCGTTCAATATATATATATACATTTGTACTACTTATAAAAATATTAGAAAAATTACTTAAGACGTCTCAGGGGTGTTAAATTTCTCTAAATGGCTGAAAATATAAACAATTTTCAAACAGGTATAATTCCTTTAAATTTAAATTAAATAATTCGAATCTTATACACTTTATTTATAAAAAAAATGGGGCTTCAGAAAAGTATAAAATGTTTAAAATATAATCATAAATTAAGAAATTATAAGCATATGAAGATAAGAAACTTTTTTATAAGAAATATTTATTAAATTTTACGTTGCGCATGCTATTTTCTAAAATAGTAGCTTTAATTATACTAGTTATAATTTGATTTATAAAGTTAAATGTGTATCCTTATTACACTGTAGTCATATTATATTAGTAGAATAATAAATTATATTTTTTAAAAAAATAAAAAAAATTACATTTTTAAAATTTTTAAAAAAAATTTCAATACTTTTTCAAATATTTTGAAATACAAAAGATATATTATTCTTAAATGATGTAGGGTTTAAAGAGTATTATACATTTTTTATAATTCTGTAAAGTTTTATACATCAGAGGCTACTAACTTGGAAAATAGCGTGCGCAACGCAAAAAATACTTAATATTTATTGCAGAATTTTCATATGCTTATAATTTTTAAAATTATGATTAGAAAAGTATAAAATATTTAAAATATAAAGCCCCATTCCTTTATAAAAAATGCGTAAAAGATTTGAATTATTTAATTTAATTTTTAAATAATTATACCTGTTTGAAAATTGTTTATATTGTCAGCCTTCTAAAGAAATTTAACACCCCTGAGATCTCTTAAATATTTATTAAAATTTTTGGAAAACTTTTCATTTGATTTATTTAAAACTTGAATTCAAATAAAATATAAAACTGATCATAATCATAAATAATTTTTCCCTTGATTTTAGCACTACGTCAAAGACCTACAAAAAGCCTTCTAGAGATACAAAAATGGAAAATTATTCTTATTGTATATATTTGTCACAAATTTATAATTAACCAAGGAGTAGAAATAGAATAAGTGTTCAAAACCTTTTACATAGTCTTGCTGATTTAATTTTTTAGTCAAATGCTCCAAGAAATTTTAAATAGCATTAGGAATTGCTTGTTTTAATACTGACTCACATCTTCTTTTCATTTGTTTTAAAACAATGATCTAGGATAGGGCGGCATTATATAGGTACTCTGTATATATAAATCAGGTTTCCTCTGAACTTTTTCCTTCAATATGAATTTTAATTCCGTTTTTCTTTCTTATACTATACATCATTACTTATTTGGACCAAAACAGCTTAAGCTATTTTAGAAAAAAAAAAAAAAAAAGAAGTTTCTAAAGAGAAGAAAATTGTCTCCTTTTCATACGTATGTGAAGAATTCCATTTCACAACCGGACGGAATCAAAAATTTACTTTCTTCTCAACATACTGTGAAAGCAAAATTTCAAAAGGTGTCACCGAATTTTAATCTTGCTTTTAGTATCAAGTAGCAAAAAATTCTGCGCATAAAGAAGGTGGCATGTTTCATTTGAATGGAAATTCTCTTGTAAAGTTGATCTCTCTTTATATGAACACACAGACTTGTCATGCTTTTTCGTGGGATAGTATTACCAGCCTTCGAGTCTTGTAATTTTTCCAATTGACAACTGTGCCAAGTAACATTTCAATAGAAATTTTTTTAAAAGAAAGTGTACTTATACAGCAAGAATTATTTAAATATTTTACTCTTTTTCTGAAGCTTTCCGACTAAGTTTGACTTTCTGAAGAGGAAACATTCTTCTACGGAAAAAAACGCGTTGATTTGTTTAATCAAACATTAAAATTAAAATGATTCAATTTAAGACAATATAAAATTCATAAATTTTATAATATAACGTGTATAAAATTTCTAAGACAATTAAAATATTTAATAATTTAATTAAAACGAAAAACTTAGATTCCAAAAGTAAAATGCAGAATAATTTCAATAATGATTTTCAACATCAAAAAATGTTTCCTCTATATTTCATTTTATGAAGTAGTTTCTTGGAATAATAAAAAAAAAAATTTAAAAAAAAATTAAATTAGGTTTTTTCCTTTTCACAAAAATTTAATAACAGGGGGGAGGGAGATATTATTTTTAGGATATAAGAAACTGAAATATATCTAATTCAAAATCGTATTCGATTTAAGAAATTCGAAAATAACTAGAAATAGATGCAGCTATATACCATACGAATATGTGTATTTGGAGATGTGTCGATTGATTTCATTTGAAATCGTAAAAAAATGTTAATCTCTGTGAATTTCAATTCTTTGCATCCTAATCCTAATTTTTAAATGAGAATGTATGCTGAGAAACGCATGGTGTTAGAAAAAAAAATTTATGACCATTAATAAAGTTCTAAGACAATTCATACATAGAAGACCAATCGTATACTTTATTATACATTTACTTAAGTAAAAAATAATCAATATTATTTCTGAGTAGAAGAGCCGAAATATCCACACATTTTAAGGAAAATAAATTTTTAAATTTCATAAAGAGAATAAGTAAAAGGGAAAGTGTTTCACTTTTGTTAGCTTCTATGGAAGACAAGAAAAAAAATTATTTTAATAATTTAATTAAGTCTACACAGTGTTTTCCTATATATTTAAATACTTTAATAAAAATGTTTTTATACATAAGTGTACGGAATTTAATATACAAATTAAACAAAGTCGAATGTGTATTTGACTTTTGAATAAAAAAAATGCTTTATTAGATTTATGTTTTAAAGACTGGGGTTAATTTGTTGAACATTTCAATTAAGTTAGAATGGTCTTAAGAAAACCAGTGTAATTTTCTGTTTATAAAAATCGCTAAAAAGAGTATAATAAAGGAGAAAAAGTAACCAACTGTTTTATTTTGAAGAAGAAAGATATCATTTTGAACATTTTTTTAAAGATGCAGAAGTAATAGGAACAGCATTTATGTTAGGATATCCTGGATATGTGAAAAAAATATCGTATAGCTTCGCATTTTTTTCAAATAAAATAAAAAAATATGTATATTTTTTTGTATCTTATTAAAGTGAATTATTTTAATTATTTCAGAAGTTCGATTGATTTTACTCCTTTTTAAATCTCCAAAAGAATTTAAAAATATAATTTTAAAATTTGACGCACAAATTAGAAATCTCGCAAGAAAACCTAATAATTATGCGAGTATTTTTAATTCCTTCTTTTGAAAAAAAATTGATAAAATATTTTATCTATCAAAAAAATCTATCAAAGAAACTACAAAAAATCTTTATTTAATAAAATTTAAATTAAATCTTTTTAAGCTCAAGATCTCTTTGTGCACAATTTGGAAGAGATTGTGCTAATCTACTGTGAGATTATTGTTGTTTATTACTCAACATTATGTAGCATAAGCCAGAGCTATTGGTCGTAGTTTTGAACCCAGATCAAGTGACTAGAACAATATCTAAGGATCTAGACACACAGGCAACTTTCCCAATCTGTAATTCTCTCAATAACTTCAGGTCAACCAATCCTGAGCCATTTCACTCATCCCCCTCGTTCAATCACAAGGCAGTCTATCAGTCACTCTAGGATAAACTTTTTCACCACCCTGACTTCTTCTCCAAGTTCCTCATAGCCACACCCACTTTCCTCGTACAAGCGATCCATCAGGTTGTTCTCTCTCCACCAAGACCTGCTACTTCCCCAGGAAACATCACTTCTATGATATGGGATGGAGGTTCTCTTCGCGAGCCATATGCCCAGCGACATCCAGCGACCAAAGGATCTACAGTCACCATCATAGGTTCGAGTCTTAACCTCCGAGACCGTGGTGGCAGTATTATCATGGACACAAAATCGTGGAAGGCGTTTTCTTAGAGGAATAGAGTTTAAACTCTGATTCACACTACTTGAGAGTGGAAGTATGGAAAGCAGTGTACTTACTCAGGTCACTTGGTCGTGATTCCAACTTTCAAAGATCAGCGTCAATAAAAATCTAGTAGCTTCGAAATGACACGTTCCTCCATGGCATAGTTCAGTTTCAATCGTGTTTTATTCCATTACTTTATTACATATTATATAGTTACGGAAACAGAATTATTATAAAATAGAAAGCGATTATACCTAAAAATATAATAAATAACAATTAAAATAATAATAAAGGCTGGCTTTAACTTGGAGTCATTTTAGAATCTTGTTCCAAAATTATATGGTCCATTGTCGACATTTCTCGTGCTACTTCAGAGTAAGACGTCCATTAAAATCCATCATTCTTAATTACAGTGAAGCAAATACTTTTGGCTTTTAGGTGCAATTTTTTCACAAAATTAATTTTCAGCAAAAATGTGTTCAATTTAATGTAACTTTGTGCATGTTTGTGAAAATGAAAATATCAACAGCTTTGAAGGTAGTGGCAAAAGCATTCGATTTTACCTGTTAAACTGTACACAATCAAGTATTAAATGAAAAACAACTATCCTCATTTTACATGACTATAGCAGCTCCTTGTATATGTAATTAGAAATCCCGAGGGAAGACAGTTATTCGATTCAATGTATAGATTGAAATCCCCAACTCCTTGCATTAAGATAAGGACAAAGGTGAGAAGAATTAAACACCGTAATCTGTCTATTCTTAGAAAGAATTATCGAGCGCCTATGGCTATAACGTAATCATATGCATAGGAGCTAAAGTAACTTGTTCTGACAGAGTGTGAGGTTGACCCTTCAAATAGGCCTATTAACACATCCGAGCTTTCCTTGTCTCACAGGTGCCTTGTAATTGGAGTCTTGCTTTACAATTAAATTTCGCTGTTAATTAACATAACCCTGTTGGAGGCAGATGAAAAATTAACTTCATTTTCTAAAGTAAGTAATGGGTCATAATATTACTACAGATAGAAAGCATGCATCTGAACAAATATTAGTTGAATTAAATACAGAAATTTGTAGCATAGATAATTATTTTCTTATAATTTTTAATCGGAATATGTGATACATTACTGTGTGTTACACACATTGATTTTTACTCTATAAAATTTAATGGTTAGTTCTTTTTTTTTTTTTTAAAAAAAAAGCTACAAGACAGGATGAAATTTTATCAGATAAAATTATACAAATTTTAACAATAAAAACACTTATGAGTGTTAATTTTATAAGAGATTATTTTTTTATATGTATGCTACTATAAATGTAGGAATCCATTTTTCTTACAATAACTAAGTATTTCATGAATTAACTAATGCATACAAAATTGTTGGATTCTGTGACATATATATTTTAAAGAATAACGCCCACCTTATCTTTTAAGTATTTTTTTGCATAATTTTTAAGAAGTGTACAGGCTTAGCAGTACTTAAATAGAGTGGAAATATGTGTATAATTACTAGCTGAAGTTTGCGTTCTTCACACGGATGAATTTTAAATATTACATACGTATCCAGTTAGCTTGCTTAGAATTTTTTTAATGAGCACAAACATGCATCTAATGGAAAAAAAATTGTGTGTGTATCGGTGTGAACATGAGGTAGAAGTTAATTTCTTTGCTTATATCTATTGTTGTTGTCGTGTATGACAAAGTGCAGAGGTGCACTTGTTATAATTGAGGGTTGCCAGAGCCTTGACAGGTTGGACTTCTGCTCATTTTAATCGCCTTTACGACACAAATGAGCTTACGTTGGGACTATTCTACTCCGGTCACCACGCGGAAGACTATAATGATATCTTTTTAATACCTGATACCGATGATGAGTTAATTTTGGCGAGATTGTATTTGCTGTTCTTGGCGAAGATTGTCCGAAGAATCTGTTAGGTTTGACGTATGACACCTCCAATTAGGCTTAATGCAGCTGCATTCAAAGAAAAAATTTTGAAGCTTGAAGTATTTTACACTTTTCAATTTCTTTTAAAGTCTGCGGAGTAAAATATATGCTAAGAGAAGATCACTGGAAGGATGATAACTTGATAAAAGAAGATATAACATTTTATAATAGCTCATTATAATGTCAATCATTTTAAACGTAAAGAAAATATGCCTCTGGGTACTAGTAGAGTTTTTGAATGGTTGATAATATAATTACGTTGTATTGTCTTGTAATATCGTACTCCGCCACAAGATTTTTCATACGGCTTTTCTGACAGTACAACCCACATTGAGAAATACATCACTTTTTCGAAATGCTTTCGGTTGTGACCATTTTAATGGACTACCTAAGCTTGAGATTTGATTATTTTAAAAGAGAGAGAATATATATTCACCATATGAACTAGTCTGTGAAACTATCATTATATAAACTATATGCAGCATTCTTTGAAATACTTTAAGTAGATCGTCAAATATAACCATCTACGATCTTAGAAGATTAGAAGTTGTTGTGCCGCTTATATGTATTGAATTGTATAATTAAGTTTTATTTTAAATTAATATTATATATAATTACCAAAAATTTATTACTATCATTATTATTTCAAACTGTATTTAAAAAACGTGGGGGAATTCGGAACTTGATACATTTCTACCTTACGTTAATCGCGTAACCGTAACTGGTAACGGGTAACGCGTAACGAAAATTTTTCCCTACCGTGCCATAAGAAGTTAACTTTAATAATACCCAAATAATTACAACTAATGATGATCCATTCCTTTAACAAACTATTAATGCCTTTTGAAAGAAAACGTTCTTCAGATGATTCACTGAAATCAAATCGTAACTCTGTAACAAAGAACAAATTGTAAAATGTAAATAGAGTCCGCGATGTCACATGACAAAATTTGCCGCCCAACGGTGAGAGAAGAGGAGAAGCGAACAAAAACTTATTTACGGCTTGTGTACTTCCCTGCAATGTGCATTTGCATCCCCTTTCTGGTTTTCTTTCTAAAGTAAAATATTCCTTCCGCACATAGAATATTGATTCTGATTCGTTTGCATCGATAGATTTTGGAATAGGAGTTAAGAAAATCATCATTGGAAGCGTTTCAATGTCATTTGTGGAAATTCCTCTATTATTAATTAATTAGTTTAAATGCTCTGAGCCATAGGATCTCAACGCCCTCTTGTGGACGTTTGAGGCTTTCAGGGGCAGTAAAAGACTCAGAGAAAATTAGGGAGATGGTACAGAGGGGCTTCGGCAGATTAACCAAATATAGTTTAAAAAAGACTTAAAAAAAAGCATCCTGATTATGTTCTAACAAAAATGAGCTTTGATACTGGTTACTTTATGTTCATTGTGTGTATGTATATTTAAATCCTTTCTGTCACGTGTACAAAAATTCACATATTTCGGTATTTCGGAAAGTGAATGAGAAAAACTTAAAGTTTACAATACATTCAGACCTACATGAAATTGAATAATATACTAAATTTTTGATTTCTGTAGTGTACGTGTTGTCTTTGTCTGTGAGCAGTAGGAAAAATGTTTCGTCGACTGTATTTCATTATGTATGCTATATAAGAAATATAATTAAATACGGTAACCAAGAATTAACGTGATTCTTTAAAGGCTGAAACTGTGTGTGTCATTTTTTATTTATTTTGAAAGCAATAATTTATTGTGAATTACTTCATATCATCAAAATCTTCTTTCAAAAGCGTCTTTATAACAGGTATAAGCTAAAACTTTTATTCCACTCTTTTAAGTAAAGAAGAAATTCAATAGCTTTTCAATACCAACAAAATATCCAATCAAAAACTAAAATATTTAATATTACAGATTTAAATATATTTGAGGGGCAATATAGCTACTTCAGATTCACAAGTAAAAAAAAAAAAAATGTAGGCCTTAGAGGGAAAAAAAAATTTAAAAAATGTATTCTATTAGTAATAGAATATTTTTTTTAAAATTTAATTCTTGTTTTATTGTTTCTCTAGAGTGGGAGGGGGCGGAATCGAAATATTCCTTGGAAAAGGGGGCGCCAGTTCAAAACAGGTTGGGAACCTATGTTCTAAGCCATAGGTTCCCAAAGTGGCTCGTGGCGCAGTAGCCGAGTGGTGTAGGTATCGGATCGTGGATGGCTTTATCACGAGTTCCAGCCCAGAACCACTAAAGACCCGCCGTGTAGGGCAACGATGCACGCTAAATCTATCGAGAGCTGAAGCGTCCTCCCATTGGTGTGGTGCGGTAGTTTGGAGAAGGGAGGGGTGACAGCTCAGATGTCATCCTCGTCACTTGACCATGGTTCAAAATTACGTGATACGTTGCCAAAACACCCTCGTGTAGCTAAACAGTGCGACGTTAATATTCACTCACTCACCCAAAATGGCTCCTACGTCCCATGGGGGTCATAGTGAATCAAAATTAATTTGGTGGACACCTGTGTGGGGTTAACGAAACGTTTGATATTAAGAAGAATATTTGTGACCCATTTTTATTATTGTGATTTTTAAGTGCTAAAAATTTTTAGAGTACAATGTGTGTGTGGATAGGGACACAGAATATAAAAGTAACGAGAAGTGCTCCACGGTGTAAGTCAAGTCGATTGCAAATGCAGCCGTCTAGTGATGGAGTGTTGATTAACGTTGGCGACGGGCCACGTATATATGAACCTCAGTCAAGTGATGAGGAAGACGCCTGAAATGGCACCCACTCTTCTAACTTCCCCACCACGTCAACAGGGGGACTTTCAACCCTGACAGATTTAATGACCTTGCACACGGTGGGTCTTCATTACTGGAACTCCTGACACGCCGGCCACGAGTTCGTAACCATTACCACTAGGTCACCGCCGCTACATGTGAGTGTCTACGAGGCTTAAAAAGGAATGGAATTTCGATGCTACAACCAATAACTTGTTTAAATAATGAAAGCAAAAATAAGTCAAAAGGTGCGAATAGAATGCTAAAAATTACTCTTAGTTTTGAATCAAAAACAGTATTATTCTTTGTATTGTTAAAATTAAGCACTTTAAAAAGTATTTTTGAATACGATTGAAATCTTGTACAAAAATTTAAGAAACAAAAAATTATTATTTTAAAGTTCATTTATGAAATGGTCTTATTATATAATGATTATCAATATCATTTTTTCATTCACCATTTTTAAGATCTAAGTAAATGTGTAATTTTTCTACTATATACACTTCTGGTCATCGTAAATGCGTGGCCGCGGTAGCCGAGTGGTATAGGTATCGGACAGTGGCTTGCCTTGTCACGAGTTCGAGCCCAGTACCACTAAAGACCCGCTGTGTAGAGCAGAGATGCACGTTAAATCTGTCAAGAGCTGAAACGTCCTCCCGTGGGTGTGGTGTGGTAGTTAGGAAAGGGGGTGCCAGCTCAGGTGGCGTCCACGTCACTTGACCATGGTTCAAAATTACGTGGTCCGTCGCCAAAAGCCATCGTGTAGCTAAACAGTGCGACGTTAATAATCAATCAATCAATCAACCACCGTAAATGCAACACCCTGAAGGAAACATGCAAATAACATGAAATTTACACCATGCATTAGCGGAGGTGAGATATACAAATGATTAGAATTTCAGCGCAGACACACATCACGCGCGCCTGTGGCGCCACCTCAAAGCACTATTTAAGGCTTGGAGATTTCGACGATTTCATGTTCGGCAATTGTGTTTTTCTTGTGTTTTTTTTTAAACGATCAGTTATGTCCCGTAGGAAACAGCGATCCGCTTTTGATCAAGTATCCGAGTTCGACAGAGAAAGGATAGTGGCCTACCGAGATTGTGGATTATCTTTCAGGGAAATCGGTAGTCGTGTTGGACGAAACCAAACAACTGTAATGAGGATATGTGACCGTTGGATGCAGGAGGGTACGACGGACCGACGTGGTCGATCGCATCCACCTCAGTGCACCACTTCATGTAAGGACAGGCAAATTGTTCGCATGGCAGTGACGGGTCGCTCAGTCACATCACGAACCATAGCACAGCACATTGATTCTGTAAAGCATCATTCAGTGTCTGCGCGTACCATTCGACACCATTTATAGCAGAGTAGTTTGTCCACAAGGCGTGCATTGCTTGGTCGACCCTTGAGGCAGAACCTCAGACGTCTCCGCCGCCAATGGTGCGATGAAAGAAGGATGTGAGTGGCAGAATGGAATGAAGTTTTCTTTACTGACGAGTCACGCATCTGTCTGCAACACCACGATAGTCGGATTCGAGTCTGTTGACACCGTGGAGAGAGGATGCCGAATAGCTCCGTTATGCACCACCACACTGGTCCTGCACCGAGTATTATGGTATGAGGGGGTATTTTATATCACTCTCGCACTCCTCTAGTACGCATTGCCTGTACTTTAAACAGCCAGGGCTACATCTCCGAGGTGTTGGAGCCAGTTGTCCTTTCTTACCTTCAGGGCTTGGCCACAGCCATATTTCAACAGGATAATGCGCGACCACACGTGGCACGCATTGTACAAAGGTTCTTCGTCACCACACTTCACAGAAGTCTATAAATTTAATCATTTGATAATTGGTCTATATATACATGTTATCTACAAAATAAATTTTGTTGTGCTATCTCTTGTCTTTCTTGGTGTTGCATTTACGGTGGCGAGCAGTGGATGTATTGAAATACAGTTATTTCATTTGGTGGCTCACGGCCAAATTGTTGGTATAAAGAGAAACACAGTTGGTTTTGGAACATTTCTCTGAAAACTTTATTAAAGATTTCGAGTCTCGCAGATAATGTTGTAACTCTATAATATTTTGCTTAAGAATTACGCAGAAAAATAAACCGAAATTACTTCAATTTTTTTTTTTTAAAGATTAAGCAAATTTTGAAAAATTCGCTTCGAAATGCATGCCATCATCACTCACATAACTTCAGCGCATTGGATTTGTTTAATATAGTCCTTTCCATCTTTGCGCTGGGGCCGCGATAGCTAAGTGGTCAAGGTTTCCGATCGAGGATGGCATGTCCCTAGTTCGAGCCCAGTACCACTAAAGACCCGCCGTGTAGGGGAGCGAGGTACGTTAAATCTGTCGAAAACTCAAACTGGTGTGGTAGTTAGGAGAAAGGGTGCCAGCTCAGGTGTCATCCTTGTCACTTGAACATGATTCAAAATGACGAGGTCCGTCGCCAAAAGCCCTCGTGTAGATGAACAGTACGCGGCTAATATTCAGTCACGCACTCCATCTTTGCGCTATGCTGCTCCTTCACGAGCTACACTAGTAGCCATTAAAATTGCTACAATAGGAAGAAATATAGATAACAAAATGATATTTATTGGACAAGTATATTATACTAGGAATAACAAGTGATTAAAATTTCAAAAAATTTGGGTGCATGTATCCTGAGAAATTAGTGCCCAGAACAACCACCTCCGGCACTTATACGCCTGGGCACTGAGTCAAACAGAGATTGTATGGTAGGTACAAGTACAGATGACCATGCAGCTTCAACACGATAGCACAGCTCATCAACTCTAGTGACTGGCGTATGGTAACGAGCCAGTCACTTGGAAACCATAAACCAGATGTTTTCTATTGGTGAAATATCTGGTGAACATGCAGGCTAGGGAAACAGTTGAACATTTTACGTATTAAGGATGGTCCGTACAATACCGGAAACATGCGGTCATGCATTATCCTGCTTAAACGAAGAGTTTCGCCGGGCTCGAATAAAGGGTAGAGCCTATTCAAAGTGCCATTAATGCGAACAAGAGGTGACCGAGACGTGTATCCAATAGCATCTCATACCATCATGCCAGATGATGGGTCAGTATGACGATGACGAATGCACGCTGCCAATGTGCGTTCACCACGGTACCACCGAACACGGATGCGACCATCTTGACGCTGTAAATAGAACCTGGATTCATTTGAAAAAATGACGTCTCGCCATTCGTGCACCAGGTTCGTCGTTGATCACACCATTTAAAACGCTCCTCACTGTGAGGCAGCGTTAAGGGTAGCCGCAGCCATGGTCTCCTAGCTGAGAGTCCATGCTGCCGCAAACGTCGTCAAACTGTTCGTGCAGACATTGTCTTGCAAACGACCCCAATCCTTGACTCAGGGCTCGTGACGTGGTTGCACGATCAATTAAGGTCATGCGGGAAACATGCCTGTCTTCTCAGCGGCTAGTGATAGGGGGCCATTGAGATCCAGCATGGTCTACCTTATTACCGTTCCGAATCCAGTGTTTTCATATTCTGCTAACAGTCCTTGGATCACGACTGACACGAGTAGCAATACTGTGATACGATAAACCGCAATCCCGGTACACTACAATTCGACCTTTATCAAAGTTTAGTCTGCTTCTTACACGAGGCATCACAACATTTCACCAGGTAACAACATTCAAATGCAATTCGTGTATGAGAAACCAGTTGAACAATTTCCTGATTTAAACACTTGTAGGTGTCACTACCGGCGCCTGCTTTGTCTGAATGCGCTGAAAAGATAATTATTTACATATCACTGCACCTTCTTCCTGTCGTTTAAATTTCACGTCTACAGCAAGTCGCTTTCTTGGTGCAGCAATTTTAATGGCCAGCAGTGTATTTTACTAAAATGGATTAAACCATACTGTCGTACAATAAATGCGAATAACTGTAAATCACAATAGCAAGTAACATTGTAGTTCATGAAACAATCATTAATCGATAAATAGGAAGTAGCATTTAGATGAAAAATAAAGCAATAACTAATGTTTCATAAGGTTTGTGGGTAGGTGAACACTTTTTTAAATTGTCGCCAACACGAACATTTGCGATTCTGGCCCCCATAAGATACATTCACATAATGGATCCCATTCTTGGAGACTTGTGGTGTCTGAAAATGGCTTACCTTCCAAAATGCAACTCATTTGGTGCAAATAAATTCACTATACAAACGTAATGACTTCAACTATTGGCGTGTTTTTTATTGTGTTGCTCTATTTTTGACTTCATGCTCTCTGTAACCAATAACTGCCGATAAAACAAGCCCATCTTTGATAGAAAAATACGGCCAAGAAAACATTTCCATAAAAGAAAAAAAAATCCTTTGTCCACACTTTTAGAGACGGAGAATAAAAGGGTTCTCGAATGCGCAACAGATAGATTGTTTTGGTATTGGTCTTTCATTTGATATCACAATAGTAGTTTGCTAAGTTTAATGCAAACAAAAAAAAGGACCTAAAAATTGCACACACTATATATATGACATGATTTGAAGTCAGAAACAGACTTAGTTTTAAAAAAGGTCTTTATTCTAGAATAAATACATCTCTTCTGACGCAAGAGGCAGAGACAAAAAGAACGCCACCGAAAATCTTAAGTGGGTTAAACACTTAAAACACCGATCGCGGCGTTCACATCAGTGCTCTTGAAAGTTAATGCTGACATATAGGGCTATTAAATATAACGATCTGGAATTTGACATGTTTATTGGCTAGGCCGTATGTTCGGAAGAAATAAAAGGGTGGTTAGTTTGATACTTGAAGAGTTGAGGAGAAAAATAAAAGTGAAGTGCTAGATAGGGAATTTAATTTTTAATCTAATTTAATTATCCTCTTACATTCCCCCCCCCCCAATTTTAAAAGGGAGTAATGGCGTGGTTATTTCTCTCTTTACAAACTTAATCAATTTTTAACATATACAAAACAATACATAACATCATTTGGAAACACATATTACACACAGTAGAAATATTTATGTAAAAGGAATACTAAAATCAAAGTGCTCTAAAATCAACGAAACTACAATATAACAACAAACACAGTAATGATACTTCCAAAATATTAAGGGATAAAAATGAATTTCCGTACATATAACTGAAGATTAGCTTGTTCAAATCTTTCGACATCCAGAATAAAAGCTCACACTTCCTCCTATTCCTTCATAATAATAGATTCGTATTATAGCTAGCAGACAATGTTTTCAAAAAAATTTTATATTGGAAAATAATATCATATCAAACAATATAAAAATTCATGATATCATACAAATATTAAAATACTAATTTTGTATAAAAATCTACTCTGGCGCCATCGTAGTAATAACTTAAAGTATTACACAACATTTTGCATATATGAAATATATTTTTTAAAAAGATAAAAAAAATATATAGACACTAATAAAATGAAATTATTAATAATATGAAAACGGTGTACAACAACTTATATGCACTATTCAACACAATAAACAATATTTTATTTCATATGCGTTATGAAATATAAGAATATAAAAATATAAAAATTATAAGAATATAGGAATAAAAGAATATAAGTTATAAGAATAAAAGAGCTCTTTAAATAAATGTGAGTCGGAAATGTGTGTGTGTGTGGACTCTCTTCTATCATCTTTAGTATTTATGTAAAATTTTCGCAATATTCACTGTAACTTAACAATATCGCATACAATATTTTGAATCTCTTTGTAACCTTCTAAGTATTCATTTCATAGACAAAATTCCTGATTATTTTCTTACATCACACATTCACTTCTATAAACTGTATCACACTACTTATTTTTGAATACATTTCTCTGAGAAATCTGCGTGATCAAATAACAGATGTTCAGGGATGCTAATAAGAAAACAACAAGAGGTCTACATATCAAACTGAACACATTTGTCCTCTTAATGTTATAAGATATATACAAAATTATAATGATTGTATTCTCCCTTATATCCACTGTACAATATTCAAAAATAAACTTCAAGTTATTAAATTAATTTTAAATTTAGATAAGGAAAATTTCGAGAAATATAGTGAATCTTAATATATGGCCGGTATATCAGAACACACATAATTTCAAAATGAAAAAAAAAATTTAAATGACATGCAATAAGGTTACTGATGAATAAAATAATTAACAAAACAATAAAATTCAGTGGAGAAAACAGAATGCAACGTGACTTTACTTTTGTGTTTCTTATAAAAATCAATATCACTAGTATTAGTACATTAGTCATTTTTCTAAAAACATAAATTTATATATATTTCAACTTCAAAACACCAATTTCTATCATAAATGTTAACTCATTCGACATCTTAAGATAAAATTATGAGAAGTATATTAAAATTTCTCAAATTTTGTATGACAAAACCTATACACTTTGTTTTCTCAATTAAAATATAAAGAATATCTCATTTAACACAACTATACTATAAAAATTAAATATCATATCATATCTTATTCTTATTCATAAAGTTCTGTTCAGCAGAACTCAATCATTTCTATGTTAGAATTGGAAATATATAATTTAACTGACCTCCACTTCGTAGCGGCAGAAACCCTTGGTGAACGGTAATCCAGATTTTGTTGTCAGTTGATTTGCACTAGTAAAATTTTTTTTACTTTTTGTTTCGATGTTGGTACTTTACTAATGTTTTCCATGTTGGTCAATTTCACTATATTATTGGAATTAATTCACAATGCCGTTCCAAGAAGATTTTCTTTTCTTTTTTTTCTTCTGGCGGAAGGAAGCGATGTCTTTCTTAACAGGAATAGGGGATCTACGCTTCTCTTCTTTTTTCTTTTTTCCGCCACTAGAACATTGTTTCTTTCCCTCACGGCAATTCGGCTGGCTTCTTCAGCAAAGACAGAAATATTTAGCGATAAAAACGGTTTCTTCTCGGGGTCAAAATCGCGTTTCTTCTCCTATCTTATTATAGAGCATTCCTTTTCAGTTTCGTAAACCTGATGTCTGCAACAAAAAGGTATAGCGCCGTCGGAGTTCCATCAAATTCTACATAGCATTTATTACGGTCGTTGGCGTTCGTTTTAATTTTAAGATGATTTTAAGCATACATTTAAGTTTAAATTCTGAAATGCGTTTTCAGGTAAATCCTGCCGGCTTTATTTCTTGCATGATTTGAAGTCAGAAACAGACTTAGTTTTAAAAAGGTCTTTATTCTAGAATGAATACATCACTTCTGACGCAAGAGGCAGATAGAAAAAGAACGCAACCGAAAATTTTAAGTGGGTTAAACACTTAAAAAACCGATCGCAGTGTTCATGAGTGCTCTTGAAAGTTAATGCTGACATATAGGGCTATTAAATATAACGATCTGAAATTAGACATGTTTATTGGCTAGGCCATATGTTCGGAAGAAATAAATGGGTGATTAATTTGATACTTGAAGAGGTGAGGAGAAAAATAAAAGTGAAGTGCTAGATAGGGAATTCAATTTTTAATCTAATTTAATTTTATATATATATATATATATATATATATTCCACCCATACGGTATAGAGGTTAGTGACGCTGATTTTTGAGCCTTAGGATCTGTGTGTGGGTTCGGATCCCGGAGAAGACGTAGATGTTTGTTAATATATAGTGCCTTTGCGGCATGAGTGCCTTTGCGGCATGCTAAATAGCCGTAGAGCCATAAGTTCTCTCATGAGGTTGGTGGAAGGAGAAGGTAGGTGAGAGGCCTCTGACCGCCACCAGTGTGTTTTCCCTCGGTGGAACCGAGTCAAAAATCGTACTGTCACCTGTATGGGTCTCAAAGCTACGGCTAAAGATAGGCATACTTCTAGCCCCTTGAC
The DNA here is from genome assembly GCA_019973955.1 of Trichonephila inaurata madagascariensis. NCBI lineage: Eukaryota > Metazoa > Arthropoda > Arachnida > Araneae > Nephilidae > Trichonephila > Trichonephila inaurata. The sequence goes on from BMAV01019239.1 coordinate 1,906,986, forward strand.
ACGATGAATTTCGTAGGCCTTGACCTGATGTTACTGTCGATCAGGCGATAAAAATAACAACAATGTCTATGCGTGTGTTAATAATAATGTATATATAACACACACACAGACATATATATATAATAACTGGAGTTTGAGTTTGAGTTTGGGGTTTTCTGGCGCAAGAGCCAATTCTGGCTATACTGCGCCAAACAATTGTTAAAAAATATTAAAAACGTATTATAATATTTAAAACACAGTAATAAAGTATAAAGTAAAATATTATAAAATATTAATTTTATTTTCATGAGTGAGTGAGTGATATTGAGGTTTAATGGCGCAAGGGCCAATTTTGGCCAAACTGCGCCAAACACTTGTTTTAAAAAGACATTTGTTTTTAAGATACATTTAAAACATCTAAAATATAAATATATATAAATATAAATATAAAAATACTTAGATATTTAATTAAATTTCAGTAAAAAATGGTAAAATCGAAAATAGTGCATAAAAGTTAATCTGAACAAATTTAAAAAACAAAGACTGGTAGGGGAATTCCTACACCAAGTTCTTATGTATTAATAAAAAAGTCATTTTTGGATTCTAGACTGTGTTAAAAGCAGCGATCTCGGTCATTTTTAATTATTTCTTTTGATATTTGCTTGGTGTAATGAAATGCGAGTAACCGTCTTTTAAAATATGTTGAATCTTTTCATCTTCCTCCACATCGTATACAATCATGTCCTCGTCTTCTGAGGTATAATGTACATAGCTTTTCTTCGGCTTATGTGGGGACATTTTTATTTCAATATCCGGTTTCTGTTCTTTTATGCGTTTTCTCCTACGTTTGGAATTTTTATTTACATTTTTTGAAACAGATGGTTGGCTAGTGGATGTGGTAGGTGAAGTATCAAGCGAAGGGACAGATGGCTGGATTTCAGTTGTTAAATTTTCCACTCTATCGGAAGTGGAATGTAAAATGCAGTCTTTAGATGGTGTAGATGAGGAAGATGTTGCAGGGATAGATAAACTGTTAGATATGGCGGGAGCAGTTTTTGTCAAAGGAATAGGTGGTTGAGATTCTGATGGCGATGTAACTGTAACAGAAGATGTGGATGGTAAGAGTTGTGCCTGAGTTGCGGTTGATGATTTGGTAACTGCATGAATTTTGGAAGGCATTGTTGGATTTGGAATGGATACTAAAGGTTGCAGTAGTTTTAAAGGCGGACATACTATTTTTGTAATATTTTCATCGGTTTGGGTTGTGGTTACAGTTGAGGGTTTGGTAGCTTGAGCGTATGTTTGAGATATTTGTGGGACTATTAATTTTCGGGCTTCAGGATATTTTTATTGGTTTTGATTATTTGAATTTCTTTTTCAGTTCTCCACTTGGGGCAGAGTTTTGAATCGGAGGAATGGGCTTGAGAGCAGTTAATACATTTCAGCTCTAGAATGCAATCTGTGGAAGCATGTCCTACATGCACATCTAGAGCACGTCAATTGTCCTCTGCAGGCAGTTTGAGAGTGTCAACCTCTGGCACTTTAAACAGCGCAGAGGATTCGGTATGTAGGGACGTTTCTTACAGTTGAGGTATCCAGCTTTAATGGGTTTGGGTAGATTGGGGCTACTAAATGTTAAAATTATATGTTTGGTTGGTATTACTGCTGTTTCTTTCTTTATTGTGATTCTTCTGACATGAATAACACCCAAATCAGAGAATCCATCCAGAATTTCTGTATCAGGGGTGGTCAACAGGTCAGGTTCGCAAATAACACCATGGCAGGAATTTAAAGTTTTGTGCGGACTAATCGTTAGAGGGCTATTTAGAAAAGATTTAGCAAGAAGAAAGGAATTAGTTTGAAGAGCAGAGTTTGTTTCAATAAGTAGATCCACGGAACGCAATCGTTTTACTGATTTCGGTTCACCACCTATACCTACGAGAGCTTTCTGTATTGCAAAGGGCGATTTCTTCGACATCTCATTGTTTTGAAAAGAAAGTACTAAAAACCTGGCAGTCGTTGAAACTTTGTCAATGTTAAAAGTGGGTAATACGAGGCCTTTACCCTGGCACAGCATATCTGGATCCATAAAAACGCGTATACAACTTCATCCTGGAGTGCCTTCACCCACCACGGAGTCCAACAAGGGAGGCAGTGTGCCGGTCATCTGGCAAAAACCAGGCACGGCGCTTACCCAGAGTACACCCAGAATATAATGCTACAGTCCAGGGCGAGGATCCAACGGGTAAACCCGCCACCCCTTATCTGCAGCACTAACCCTACAGCAGTGTCTCTTCGGGGACACCGAAGAGAGGTACCACCAGCCGATTGACAGAAGCGGGCTCACTCCTGCCACCCGTCTACAGTGGAGCGTGGGCCAAAGGGAATGCAGAGGTATCCCTAGGCCACCAATCTCCTCCATACTTTAGAAGCGTGAGTATAGGGAACGCAAAGGATCCCCAGAACACCATTTTCCTCCTTACGGGACGCCGCACACGGCAAACATGCGGGTCGGAAAACCAACGTTGCAAGTCGAAAACAAATAAAGCAACATATTCAAAGTATTTAAAGAAATATACGAAAAAGAAACTAAATTAACTCAATACAAATGTAAACCAAAATATGTTAATAATAAATAGGAAATTTTTCAATAGAAAAAAACTAAATTTGAACAATGTTAATTTTGTAGCATAGGTCTGTGGTCTGGACGGGAAAAGAAAAAAAAGGGGAAATAGTATGACAAGAAAGAGGGTCGAAAATAGAGAAGGATCACTAGGGTACCCCGGGTTCGTGAAGCCCGTGTTTACCAAAGACAGTAAACCCCTTGGGAAAAGGAAAAGATCACTAGGGCACCTCGGGAGCATGAAGCCCGTACTCACCTAAAGAAGGTGAGCCCCCTGAGGGGTATATTAACTGGAAAAGAAATTTTTAAAATTTAATATTGACTGAACTTAAAAACTATTCAAAACAAATAATTCGAGTAAATTTAGATTAAAAATAAACTGAATCGAATTACAGAATTAATTGAATTCAGGAATTATTTCAAACAAAACACGCTTATTTTTGATCAAACTCTCATCAACAGCATAGTTGTAAAATATTTTTATCGTAATTTGAAAAAAGATTTTACAATATAAATTTTAAGTTAAAAACTATATAAAACAAGTAATCAAACTTAAATTTAGTTTATGATTGTTGAAAATATAAACAGTCATAATTTTGATCTAATTATATCAAAAATGCAAAAGGAGAATAGCAAATTAAAACGGTGTTGTGTTAACAAAAATGAAGCTGTTGAAGTAATATTTATAATAAATTATTCGAAAAGCAGTTTTAATTCTGTCACAAAGAATAAGTGAGTAAATACAACTATAAATCAATATAATGATAATTGAAATATGCAATGATCTCTAAATATAGTACTTGAAGAATAATTCAGAGATAGACCGGATGAAAAGCCATATATTACCAGAGCTAAGAAAAAAGTTTCAGAATTAAATTTTAGAGAAATCTAAATCGTTTTTCAAAAAACTCTTCGAGGTGCAAACCATCATGATTCAGTATTAGCGTGCCAAATTCCACACAACTTGTTTTTCTGATTTTGTACTACATTGTGCAAGCAAACACTTTCTTTTATTAGTATGGATAATTTGTAAAAAAAAAAAAAAAAAAACAATAACTTTTGCTGCTCTGTCCTTTTTTATTACAGTTTAACCAATCTAGCAATGATAATATTATGTATTCTGTTTTTATTATTTAATTATTTAGTATCAATAAATATAGAAAATTCACATTTAATCGTTATAAAATATTTTAATCCTAAGCATTGGTGTAGCGAATCCTGAGTAGGCTCCGGATCAAAATATTCCTTAAGGACCCTTTATTCGAAAATAAAAATAATTGCATTAATAAAATTTGTTTGAAACTGGAAAAATATTACATAATTTTGTAGCTTGGATAATTGATACGGCTGAAACGGTGATAGCCGTATAAAGGTTATAAAAATGTAAATCCTAAGATTATAAAAATGTAAAAGAAAACTATAAAGATTTTAATTACTTAACACAAGTGGGAAAAATGATGTAAATGCTTGTATTTTATATATATGTTATAAAATAATCATCTTTACTTTTGTAGTACTTTACTATTTGATATATTAATAGTAATTTGATGATAGATGGAAATAAATATTATTTCAATACAAATATTTATTTACAAAGAATGGTTAAACTATTTTATCGAGGATTCGCGCGCTGCGATTCATTATTTTGCTAGTTCATTAAGAAACAAAACTATTGCAGCACGAATGATTTATTCCAAATTTTGTGTCTTATTATGTAACGCAGTGCTTCTCAAACTTTCAATACTGGCGACCCAATTTTCAATCATAATTTTTATCGCCCCCCTTAAATAATAATAATAACATATTGAATGCAATAATAACGTACTTTGACGCTAAAGCTATAATATGATCTTAATTATAAACCGTTCAAATTAATAAGATAAGTATTAAATTTTTTATAAATGTTACTCTTAAAAGTAATATATATTTTAAGTAAATTACTTTTAATTAATAAGTTAATTATGTTATTTTTCTTTTTCTAATTTTTAAATTGAAACAGATTGAGAAATGATATTTAATTAATGATTTATTTACTACATCATCCATTTCTAAAAGTACAAATGTTATAAAAAATAGTCTAATCTATGTTGCTCTCTATCATATCCATTACATCTGGCATTCTCGCGAACGTTCACGTAAGTCTGGGCAACATAACGGACGTCTGCACAAAACATGTATCAATGCTGTACCTCGTACAATTTCAGTCAGTCTTGGCCGAATCGATTAGCTACCGAATCTCTCTTGAATGTACATTTCATAATTCACGGTATCGAGTATTTACGGCAGTTAGTTAAAACAAAATCATAGATATATTTTTAAATCGCAGCGAGCATTCAACGATAATAAAGCATCAACAAGTATACAGACGAGGGCAAATTGATAGCAAGTTACGAATGGGTTAGGGATCCATTTCAAAATACTTCAGAAAGGCTCTCAACTGCCGAAAAAGAGATCTTCATAGATTTCACATCCAGTGACAAAATTAAAGGGCAATTTTGTAATAAATCACTCTTTGAATTCTGGATAGAGGTGGATGCTGAATTTTCTGCGATGAAAACAAAAGCAATTCGTATACTATTACCATTTTCAACATCATACCTTTGTAAATCCGGATTTTCTGCGATGGCTACAATAAGAATAGCAGGTCCTTTCTTTTCAAATGAAAAATTCTTCAGATATATCCAGGCACAATAAAGTCACTGATTTTTTTGTTTTTAGAGGCTAAATATTTATTTTTCCAATTACAGCCACACACACAACACAAAACCACATAAAAAAAACTAACTACGAACATTTAATTAGTTAAAACCATCTTTCTTCCATGCTCGCCGAAGTCTCCACCATGTTGTTTCCCTCTCTCTCGATGTCCGCGTCTCCTATAAAGTTTCTAACTGCCTAGCGAATCTTACAGCTACTTTGAAGACAAAATATAGATCTGAGCTAAATATCAAAAAAAAACTCAGAGTGTCAATTTCTAATTTTTAGCCTTCCTTTGAAAAACTTTGCTCTCCAAGACAAGCCCATGGAAGTCACTAATATTTATTAAACTTGTTCTTATACTGGCTGAAGTATCCACTCTTAACACGAGTTTATTTTTTAAAAAAATGATAATTATTCTCTTGATATAATAGCTTAATTGTAAGGAGAGTAAAACCAAGTGCATGGCAATGTATACAAAAATATAAAATGATTTATTGAAATGAATACTCATATTATAAACGGTTTTGAACGAACTGTAAGTTTAAGCCTCGTAGAATAAGCATTTAGAATAAATGTTAAGTAATAAAAAAAGAATATAAAATTCCAATGAATAACAATTGTGTTATTTTTAATATTTAAAGCGAGAAAACTTCAAAATACTTTAGCGAGGGATCAGGTGTGTACTCGATACTAACGTTAATGATCTCGGGGAGTGACTCACCCCAATTCTTTTTTTTATAATTATTTTCAATTTACACGATAAAAATCACAATTTCAGTGAATAATTTAACTAAGAGAAAATTTACTTACCTATTTCAAGGATTTTTCAATTTTTCTTTCATAATTTAAGAAAAAATCCTATAAAACTGAACTAAATTGTTCCAAATGTGCGTGACCTTAATAAAGGACACAAATCACAGACACTTTTCGCTAACATTACAGGAAAGTTATTTGCAAGCAAAACTGTCACATTTTGTTAACGTCATTGTAGTTTTAATGTCCTTTGATGATCGACAAATATCCTGTTGAACTTTTTCTTGCTTGTGTCTTTTTGACAGGGTGAAGTGCATTTTGCGGTACAATTATGGTTTAATATTTTTCTTGATAGAATTCTGAATGTAACTATTGAAAATTTTCCTTTCGTTTCATGTTTATTGCTTTTCTCAAATTTACTTTCGTTAACATGATTAATATGCCTGATTTCAGCAAGTGTTTTCCTTGTTTGATCAGCTTCAATTTCATTTCAGAGGGATCACAGATGCCCAATTCTTTTTGATGTGTAACATCTTTCCTCTGGATTGCTGGATATTTGTCGGAGTGATTTCGTGAAAAGGGATGGATATGGGTAACAGGAAGTGATGTAAGCGCACGCTATTTGCTTTGACCAATGAGAGAGAGTGGTGTTGTCTCTTCGCTACCCTCGCATTCTTCTAACCCATCCTAAAAGCTTTACTTTTCGTCTTTCCACGAGCCCTCGTGGCCTAGTGGTTAGAGAAGCTGACTTGAAATGATTGTCCTGGGTTCTATTCTCGGGAGCTTGCTGCTTTCAAATTTACTTTAAATCACATTAATTTCCTTCGAAAATTATTTCTCTTGATCAAATTTAAATTTCCACGTTCTTTCCTGTTTTTTCTTTTTGTACTTTATTTTTTATTAGCACATTCATTACATTGATATAGTTGTTGCAAATTCTTGGTTTCTGTGCAAACAAGATGCAATTATTAAATAAAATCTCTCAAAAAAATCAAAATGAAAGGCTTCAAATTTAAGTTAGGGATAGTTGAAGCATTATGAGCCTCTCCACCTACTAACAAAAGTATTTTAACTGATGATGAAGACAACAGTTTTGTGTAATTCCACTCACAAAAAAATCGAAGCGCTATAATCTACCTGCTATACATGTCACGGCTTTTATCCTGGCCATTCCAGGATAAAAGGCTTGGCATGTATAGCCATTTTCGATGTGTTGATGACATTTCAAAGCCTCGCAAGTGCAGATATGAAAACTACGAAAGTAGTTCGAAAACATGTAAAAAATGCAATGGTTATTTACACTTGTCAGAAACAAAACAAAAGATTTTTACAATAAATAAATAATGAATTAATAAAAGAGTTAATTTTACATCAATAATTCCCTCATTTGTGTAGCAAGTTTAGTTGAATTAAGATTGTTTTTTTCTTTTATCAACTTAGAGCTAAAAATGTATAACTCATAAAACTTCATAGGTGACCTGTTTCATAGACAGTGCACAACCCGCATGATCATACGGGTACCGCGCGCGCGTCTATGTTCCGGGGGGGGGGGGGGGGAATTTTTTTTATATTTTTCCCAGTGTCATTGGGGTCCATATAGTATTAAAAACCAGAAGACTTTAATATTTAAAGATAAAAATAATTCGCGGGTCTTAAAGGGATATACCGAAGATGTGTGTGTGTGTGTGATTCTGCCCTTTTAAAAAAAGTTTCACTTCAAAAAACTATCACTCGCTTCCCATGATTTTGAGTGGTGCTTTAACTTTAACATCAGTTTGCCAAAAGTTGAGCCGCTCATAGCTATTTTGAAGGATGAACTCAAGCTCGAAATGAACACAAATTAAAATGCTTCGACAACTGACAGTGGTACTGTTATTCATGCTGTTTTTCAACGGTTTTTAAATACTATGAAATCACAAGTATATGTGTCATATTTTAGTTATCATAAGTCTACTATCTTCGCTCTTCCCCAAATTGAACAAGAATAATTATTTTTGATGCAAAATTGTATTTTTCCTTGTGTTAATTAAATAAAATTTTCATTAAAGATATAGTTATTCGATAGAAAATTATTTCCAATCATACCCGATTCATTTTTTTCAGGATATTAGTTACTATTGCGTATTTACCACGACAACATGTCAGATGTCACACATCATATGCGATTACTGTAAGGTTCGGTTTTTTTTTATATTCTGCTCATTTACATTTATAAACCATAATCAGTCGTACAACATCACAATTAAAATCACTAAGTTATTCATAGGGGAAAATGCAGCATGTTCAAGAAAATATTTTTGAACAAAAGTTGTCACGCCGGGAACTCGGTCAAAACAAGTACCTTAAGATTCCAAAAAAAACCTTTGCCACTCCCAAAAAAGAAGGAGATATGTGATCAATTTATTTTAGCTCCCTTTAAGACTACTATATTGGAGGATTCTCTGTCAAGGTCATTGGTAACAAATAAACAATTTTCCCAGAATTAACGATTTCGTGATCTTGGGGTGACTATGCGCATCGCTTCCGTGTTTATAGTGTATTCAGTATAAAAAATGGAAAAAGTTCAAATAAAGAAATGTGTAAAACGTTTTTCATTAGGTATTATATGTTTCAGAATACTCATAAAAATAAATCTTGGCCAAATAAACCTTTAAAGTGCTCAATATGCTTATCCATGTATCATAAAACTCTTTCACATTGAGAAAAGCGCAACAGAATTATATAATTTGCAACCTCCCTAAAAAAAGGGACGCAGATAACCAAACTAGTAAGTTCGAAAGTCAGCAAAAGTAATATTTTAGGTTAAAAGAAACGTAATAAAAATATCTCATCGTAGGATTACAGCAAAGCAAACAAAGTATTTTTTTATTTAGTTATAGGATCAAAGATAGCTAATGAGCGTTCAAGGTAGAATCTTTTATTTTTGTTTACCTTATTTCACCAGATGATATATATAAATCATATCATTGTAAATCTGTATTTTTTTATTATATCAGAAAGTACTTTGTTTTACTTCATTCCAGTAAATTAATTTTCTTAACCTTTTATTTTTGATTTGCTCGCGCCCCCCTTGAAGAGTTATCGTGCCCCCAGAAGGCGCGCCCCACAGTTTGAGAAACACTGATGTAACGCATAACTTCAAAACTGTCGTAGAAAGGAAACTTAGAAAACCAGTTAATTTGTAAATATCTATATTTTGTTAAACATAATTTGCGAAATATTTTTATAACAACTCGGAATTACTTACGGAAGGTGTTCAATTTTTTTTTTATAACACCTCTAATGTTTAGATAATTATTCACTTACATATTGCTGTCCAAATGGGGATATCGTTATATGAAACTAGAAGAATTGTAATAAAACAAATATATATATATAATTTCGATATAGTTATTAGTTTCTTTCTCGTATTTTTTTTTCCGTTCATTTCTTTTTGAACATTTTAGAAATGATACACTTGAAGATTTTTTTTTTTGCATTTGCATTTGCATTTGCATTTTCAGAAAAACATGATATATATTTTTTTCCTTAAATCTCCCTCCAAATGGGTAATGATTTTTTTAAAAAATATATAGCATTTCGATATAGTATTCGATACAATGACGAATTTTATTACATTTGCTTCAATTTTTGTGGACTACTTTTATATAAATGCAGTAAATTTCAGAAATGAAAATTTTAATCAAAGTTGTCATTTAGAACACACCTGGAATGGAAATTTTCACCCTTTCCCTCCCCAAGAAAAATGTGGTTTTCTATTATAAAGGCTGTCGAGTGGTAAGTTCGTGTCTTGGAACCTGTCAAAATAATCTGCGCAGAGAGTCTGATGCACATTAAATCTGTTGAAGTTCTACACTCTTTCACGTGGAGTACTAGATTAAGTGTCGTTCTCATCACCTGGTCGTGATTCAGAACTATGCTGCTCGTTCGCCAATAGCCCTTGCGTAGCTTCGAAATGCGAAGTTAAGAAATAATCAATGAACCAATCTTATGTGATGCATTTAGAGTATTTCCAAAAGGACGCAAGCTTTGCGAAACAATATTTCGAAATAAATGTCCATTTTATGGAATCAAATTGGAGTTTTGAACGAATCTCGGCTGGGACAGGAAATTGAAACGTAATCGCCAGGAAGTTGAAAAGAGAGTTTGTAAAACAGTTTAACAAGATATATCCTCGAGCCTTTTGGAAAATAACAATACTATTAATAATAATGACTGAAGCGATGGATCGTTGAAATATTCATTAGAACGCTTACCAGAGAGTTCTGGCTGAAAAGTTTTTACTTCGTTTCATTTCAAATAGACGAACAGTTTCAGGCTTTTGTTCCACCGCTTTGAAGAGTTATGTTCCTTTCACGCGGAACATATTAAAGTAGAATATATTCGAATGATTATTTATTAGCAGAAGCTTATGTTTAGAACGTAATCTAGTCAAGTTTCTTCACTAATTTATAATAATTTTTGACATAATAGAATCTCAGATTTCATAATAAGAGAAACACAAAGAGATAATAAAAATATTTTACCCTCTAAAAAAATGCCTGGGAATTTCCAAGTTTCATATTCTACAGACAGGCCCGTATGTATTATTTTCAATCAGAAAAAAAATTGATTATTGAGTGAATTTGACGATGAACTTCTGAGTTTAAAATGTTACATAAATGCCTACAAAATTTTTTTCATATATATGTTGGATTTTTGTCGGGTTAATTATTTAAAAAAAAATTGGTTAGTAGAATGACGAAGATTTGGCATCGTAAGAAATTATTTGGAATTCTAATTTGGGTGTTGTATAGAACTTCGTATGTGGGATCTTAGATTGGGACAGCCATGGGAAACTCTGGCCACTGTGGGCCCAATCCCGAGGCACCTGGAGAGAGCCGAGGCTGTTGCCCGCTTTCGCCTAACTACCGGACATGACTTTTTGGGAGTATACCTCTAATGGCTTGGCGTGGCTGATAACGAGGCCTGCCCACTCTGCGGACATGCCAGAATGGATGGCGATCACCTGCTCCAATGCGCTTGACTCGCTGAATACCCGGCTGATGACATCATCAGTCGGTACTGGGAGGCTCGGTGTCAAATAGTCAAAAAGCCAAGCACAGGCGTTGAATAAATAAATAAAATAAAATAAAATAGATTGTGCATGTCCTACACAGCCTACAGGAAGTGCTGCGTAAGTGATCTCGCTTAGGGCGAGGCTGCATACGGAAATTATTCGATCGTCGAACACATTACCATCGTGGGAGGTTGATCACCTCTATTGCAAGATATATTATTAATATTACCTTTTAAATAGTTTAATTATTCAGTTTCTTCAAATCTGTCTGTCGACTTAGTGAGCAATTTATGACGGCATCTTTAATATATCTTCCGGTGGTAGTACCTATCAAACTCACAAGCTCGAATAGTTCTTCAGTAATATTCATTTGAATATCGAAACCTCTAATAAAGCTAGCATGTTGAGTAGTATCCTTTATATCTGAAGATTCATCCAAAGCCAGTAAGAAATATACGAAGCTTGTTGTATTTATGTTTATAGATGTACAAATCTCACTCGAAATGTTTTCTGTTCTTCTTTCTGTATTTTGACGTGACAGACTAATTCGAGTACAGATATGCAGTTTTTCTGAACAGAGTTTTTCAACTACGGCAATTAGACAAACTTTGATCCAATTTCCATACGTAAAAGGCTTCATATTTTTAGCAATAATGTGGGATACTCGAATGTTAGCACTGACAATACCATTTGATTGGGCAGTTTGCTTATGAAATATGTATTGTTGAGATATCAAATAGTTCTTCAGAGAGTTGTTCGTAGCTTTCCATTCGCCAACAGTAAGTTTATCAATTTCTCCATGTTTTTGTTCAAAAAGTCTATTTAGGTTGTATGATTTTGCAGCTGAAATTGAATAACGACAAAGAAAACATACAGCATTGTCTTTTACATCAATAAAAAAGTACAAATTTTCCTATTCACTCTGAAACTGTCTATTTTCTTCAAGTTTTCTTTTCAATTTTTCTTTCAGCCATGGCGAATAAATATCAAATAGAAATAAATATAATAACTATTGATGTGATAAAAAAACAGTAAGTTTACCTTTTATCTGGATCACAATCACAGATTACAATCAGAACAAAGTTGTGAAAATAGACCAGATATCTCCTAACCTGCAGGGTTCTTATCTGCAGTTAATTTGTGTAGTCACACACACACATCTAAAGTTTAGTAGTATAACAATTACCTGCTGTAACATCTACACACTTTATACTTATGTTACAAAACGTCTGCATAAAATTGATTTAGATTTAGGTTTTCAAAATTTTTATTTCAAATGCAAAAAGGCAATTAAGCAAAGAAAACAGCATTGTAAGCAAAGAACAGTAGTGTAACTATTACACTGTTCGACAAAAAAAATTTCTGCTCGATATCTAATTGTTTATTTTTTATTGTTTAGAAGTCAAATGAAAGGAAAAAAAATTATTTCCAAAAAAAATTGCACTGGGGGAAGTCGGTGTGGGTCAAAACACGATTTTTTCGATCAACCCTTTATCTGCCGACGGTACTTAAAAGTACCACTCACTTTAAAATTACATACAATACCCGTTTTTACGAATATTCTGACGATACTTAGCAAGAATATTTTTTTAAATCCACTCTTGGAAGATATATGGCAGTACCGGTTCTATGATGATTATTTTAGCGGGGAAGGTGAATAGTATTAGAGCAGAAATTGCGCTTTCAGCGGATTGCGAAGATTATCATTTTTGTTCCGAAAAAATAGTTATTGTCAATAGGTAAGTGTTTAATTTTTTTGTATGTGTTAATGAAGACCTTAGAAAACGATTTGACTCTATCTTCCCCTCAGGGGGCTCACCTTCCTTAGGTGAGTACGGGTGTCACAATCCTGAGGTACTCTAGTGATCTTTTCCCAAGGGGTTTACTGCCTTTGGTAAACGCGGGTTTCACGTACTCGGGGTTACCCTAGTGATCCTTCTCTATTTTCGACCCTCCTTGTCATTCAATTTCCTTTTTCTTCTTTTCACGTCCAGACCACAGACAAAATTTAAAATATGAACTTTGTTCAAAATTTGTTTTTTCTATTGAAAAAACTTACTTTTTATTACTAACATATTATGGTTTACATTTTGTATTGCGTTAGATTAGTTCCTTTTTCGTATATGTCTTAAAAATTTTTGGTTATGTTGCTTTATTTGTTTTCGATTAATACCGTTGGTATTTCAACCCGCATGTTTGCCGTGTGCGGCATCCCGTAAGGAGGAAAATGGTGTCCTGGGAATACCTTTGGCCCACGCTTCGCTGTAGACGGAAGGCAGGAGTGAGCCCGCTCCTGTCAATCGGCTGGTAGTACCTCTCTTCGGTGTCCCCGAAGAGACACTGCTGTAGGGTTAGTGCTGCAGATAAGGAGTGTCAGGTTTACCCGTTGGATCCTCATCCTGGACTGTATCACTATATTCTGGGTGTACTCTGGGTAAGCGCCGTGCCTGGTATTTGTCAGATGACCGGCACACTGCCTCCCTTGTTGGACTCCGTGGTGGGTGGAGGCATGCCAGAATGAAGTTGTGTAAGCGTTTTTATGGATCCAATGTTGTTGTGCCCGGGTAAAGGCCTTAATTTACCCAACCTAAACATTGAATTTAATTCTAAACATTCACGATTCTTGATTTTATCACTGCCAAACAATAATATGATTAAAAAGTCGCCATTTGCTATTCACAAAGCACTAATAGGAATAGGTGGTGAACCTAAATCAGTAAAACGTTTACGATCCGGTGATTTATTAATTGAAACCAACTCTGATCTGCAAACGAAGTCTTTTTTACTTGCCAAATCTTTTCTCGATTCTCCTCTAACAATAATTCCTCACAAATCACTAAATACTTCTCGCGGTGTCATTTCTGAACCTGACCTGTTGACCACCCCTGATGCGGAAATCCTGGAGGGATTCTCCGATCAGGATGTTATTCAGGTCAGAAGAATCACAATAAAAAAGATACATTTATTATACCGACCAAGCACTTAATTTTAACTTTCAACAGCCCCACACTACACCAAACCATTAAAGCTGGCTACTTAAACTGCAAGATCCGACCCTACATACCGAACCCTCTGCGCTGTTTTAAGTGCCAGAGGTTCGGACACTCTCAAACTGCCTGCAGAGAACAATTGACGTGCTCTAGATGTGCAATTGTTGGACATTTTTCCACAGATTGTACTCTAGAGCCGAAATGCGTTAATTGCTCCCTGTCTCATCCATCAGACTCAAAATTATGCTCAAAATGGAAAATAGAAAAAGAAATCCAAGCTATTAAAACAAATAGAAATATTTCATATGTAGAAGCACGGAAATTAATAGCTCCACAATCGTCCCAAAAATACGCACAAGCTACCAAACCCTCAACTGTAACCACAACAACCCAAACTGATGAAAGTATTACAAAAATAGTATGTCCACCTTTAAAACTACTGCAACCTTTGGTATCCATTCCAAAGCCAATAATATCTTCTAAAATACCTGTAATTAATAAATCATTAACCACAACTCAAGCAAACCTCTTACCACCCACATATTCTGTGACAGTTACCTCGTCATCAGAATCTCAACTATTTGTTCCTTTAATAGATACTACGCCCACCATATCTAATAGTTTATCTACATCTGCTGCATTTTCTTCATCTAATAAAACACTTTCTTCATCCGATGTATCAATGTTTACACCTTTACCAACTGAAACATGTTCTGCTGTTGAAACTGAAACCTCCATATCCAATACCATACCTTCTACATGCCAGGATGCAAAACAAACTTCAAAAATCCGCAAGAAAAGACGTCCTAAAAGAAGTATTAACTCCAAAATAGACATACAATTGACGCCTCAAAAACCTAAAAAAAGCACACCTTTACAGGATACATCGGACGAGGAAATGTATATATACGATGTTGTGTGAGGAAGAGAAACTTGAATCGAATTTCTCTGTCGTTGAAAAAGACGGGAAACAATATTGTAGAGGAATGTTACACCAACTAAAACAGAAAATGATTTTTACTTAATACTTGTCGAACTTGGAGGGAGGTTTCCCCCACCGGTCTATTTGTTTATTTGTTTGTCCAGATTTGCTTTTATATATATTTTGAGATTTTACTATTCTATTTAACTAGAATTTATTACGGATTTTTAATAATTTTATGCTTTTAATATTTTAACGATTGTTTGGCGCAGCTTAGCCAAGATTGGCTCTTGCGCCAATAAACCCAACACTCCCTCACTCACTCACACTTGACTCTATCTTCTATTTTAAGTGAACAGTGTATATAATTAATTTTACATTTGAATATCTTTAATTAATTAATTAGTTCTAAAGGATTAAATTTCCCAAAGTTGAGCATTTTGTTTATGTATATCCCTTAATTTTCAATGTAGAAATTCAAAAAAAAAAAAAAATACTGCATGAAAAAACTACATTAAATCATAATGCGGTAGATAAAGGGTTAAACCGTCTATAGTCCAAAAGTCTAAAATAATAGACAGTTAGCCGTAAAAAGCCTTCAAATGGGCCACGGGTTGCGCCTACCTGCCTGCCTTATACGAACAAAAAGGGTAAGTTAACAGAATCTTATTTGAGAATACTTTTCAGAACATAAATATCTCATACGTAAAGCATTTGAACATCAGTTGAAAGGTCCACAAACACATGTTCAGAAGTACGATGTTATTCTTTCCTTGTTGATGCAGAGATATTAATTGAAAAAAGTTGAATTAAAATTTCAATAGCACCATTATCTCTCTCTCAATCACATTGGCATTGTAGGCACGTCATTGATTGGATTTGGAGTCGAGTTAATTGCTGTTAGGGTAAGCTTAATTGCTGTACAGTTGGCTATTCCTATTGGATCGATCTCACATATCTCTGATCCCCGAATATTGTACTGGAGTTAATCACAGTGTTTGTTCGAACCGGTGTCTTATGCATCTTGCTCAGATTAGAAAAGAAGGGCGTGGTTGCAAGGAAAAGCTCTATCTTGAGTAATAAACGCAGTGACAGGCAGCATGTGTTGGATAGTTTACTGTGATTATGCAAGCTTCAGACGGGCCTATTAACATCCATTTACACCAAACAAAAGAGGATTGCAACGAGTATAGAATATATTTACGTATATTTCAACAACTTAAATTTAAGAAACTTCACGTCTTTTAAATAATTGAAAATTTATTCTATTATGAATACATATTAATACAAAGGCAAAATAATAACAATTGAGGCTTCTATATATATATATATATATATATATATCATATCTGGGCCATATATTTTGTTCGAAATTCCAATTTCTCATTACGTTCTTAAAATATCTTTTGACAGTTGAATGCATTATAGTTCTTTGAATAAAATTATTTGCTGTTTTATAATAACTGTTTGCGTAACTGTAATTTGCAAAAAATTAATGTTAAACTGTCCTTCTCCAAATCGTGGAGTTCCTATTTTTGCAGTGACACAATTGCGAAAGCAAAGAAGTGGACCTTTACTCCCGAATAATAATCTTGTATAAATAAATAATACACAATGTAGAATTCGTTTTCTCTCGATCTAATGCTAGTTTACGTTTAAATTTTTATCATTAACGTACTAATTAGTACTCGACCCATTACATTTTGTTAAATGTTTCTATAATCAACTTTCCTTGTGATATCATTTCTCTGTCGCAAAAGTCTATTGAATTTAGTAAAATGCATGTGTTTCACAGCAGAACAGAAAGGCATACAAAATACAATTACAAAAATGTCAATTAAAATCCACTTTTATTCAACGAAATATTTAGAAAAAAATATCAATTTGCTGTTCAAACGTTAAATGCTCCATAAGTCTATAGAATATGTGACACTTTAACGAAAAGTGCTCAATATAACATTCTCAATAATTGAAAATCTTTCCATTTTTCAATATGCATGATGTTACAAGCCAGCCCTCTTGTTGAGAAATATGTCGTTTCTTTCCATTTAGAAACCAAAAAGCATGTGTAATTATTGATTAGCATTTTTAAGTTATTTTTTATATTTTCTAAAACTTTATTTAAATTACTGTACTTTTACTTTGTTTAAAAATTGAGTAATCGCATGCGTGCTAATTGTTTATTATCTATGTTTGGAAAAGTTTTGTTTTCAGTGAATGGCAACGTTTTTGTAAGAGCGGTAGAAGAGAATATAAATAAAATGGAGTCAGAATAATATGCAGTGTTGGCGCTGCGATCGTCACCCCCCCCTCGCTCACGCACTCTTGTAAGGGAGACACTGCACAAAGCAGTCACAATAAATGTTTATGCCTTAAAACATGCATTTTTAATTGAATACAGTATCATTCGCAATAATATGCAGTAAGCTCGTATCTTTTAAATTAAGAAAACCGCACAATTAATAATTTTAGAGGAGAAACGACTGAATGAAATAAAATTCAGATAGAATCTAAGCACATGGTATACATGCTTTTCTGTCGTCACAATTAAAGAATGTGTTTTATCTGGTTCCAAATTGAACCTTGTGTGCACTATCAGTGGCTGTTTTACGTATGTGCCCTGCACATCCTGAATTGCCTTTAGATCAAGGATTCATCGGTGGCTATTCAAGAACGGAAGCAATTTTTCCTATTTAAATACATTTTCGTAGCATTGGAAGTATGGATGGGAGCATCATCCTGCTGATATTCCCAGTTCTGCCCCCCCCCCCCCCTTTTTTTTTCTGCAAATAGTATAAGTTAGTTTCCTACTATTTCTATAGATTTAGAAGAGCTCTGTCGGCCATCTTTTTTTTACTGGAAAGGATCAGCCATCCGTTTATCACCGTATAATAAATGATTACAAGCTTACTAATGTAAAGCTTAGAAATGAGTTATGTGCGCGCTACTCTTGCATGCATCATAGGACCAGATTCTGTTATTCGTTTTTAGATCATGAGAGAATACTCTTTAATAACGCTGAGTAGGAGTTATTTCAGCGACAAATTTAGTCGTCAAATATCGTCAAGTCTTCAAATTTGGTGGTGAAAATGCACTTCCCTACAAGAATTCAGAAAGTTCTTACCATACTATAGAAATTGAATGCAACATTGGAGTCAAACATTCGACTGCGAAAATTTCACTACGAATTTGAATTACTATGTTCAATATTTGTGTGATTTTCAAAATTGTATAATTGTGCATATTTGGAAGTGTGCGTTAATTGTTTCCTGTTGTAAAAAAATATATTGAAATTATAACTGTTAATGTTATAAAAGGTATACTAAGTTCATGTAATTACGATTTATGCGTATAATTACGATTTATATGTATTCATAATGAATTTGCCGGCGTAGATTTTTCGTTCTTTTGGAAGAGGATCAATAAAGTACGGATAGTGAAAGGGTTACTTTATTTTTTTCCCATGTTTCTTTGAAATTAATCTTATCTTTATTATCTTGGCTTATGCTTTAGCCCTTTAAAGTTCACCCTTTGAAAAATTAATAAAATAATTTCAAAATTGACTATTAGGTATGAAGGTGATTATATATATAAATATACAAAGAAAAAAAATTTAGTGTTTTACAAATTTGAAAAATTTACGGTTTCACTGTGAAACCAGTGAACAGTAACCGTCCATTTTTCCTATTCAAACTAACCAATCCAAAAGATTATAGAGAAAAAAAATCTAATATTTTATTATCCTAAAATTTTTATATTTTAACGAATCAATTAAGGAAAAATAATTTTAAAAGTTTTTAATTATTTTTTAAAAAAATTTCTGCACTTTCATAATTTTAATACAAATTTGGACATAAAATTACATATATTTTACATTACATACTAAAAATAATTTATACTCTTTAATAAAAAATTACAAATATACATATAATTTTCCCATTCATAATAAGAAAGAGAGAATATTTAAATATTTTAGAGTAGGGATAAATGTAGTTAAATGTAAAAATTTCTTTCTATAATTTTAAAGTAAATAAATATTTTACTAAGACATGCAATAAACAAATAGTGCTTCAGAAAGTGAGCTGCTGGAAGATCTTTGGGGGGGGGGGCGGAAAAATGAATTGTTGCACAGGGGTAGCATACATCCTAAATAATGCGCCTGGGTACATTCACACATACACGCATATAACTGGTAGATAGCTTAATATACACTCGGCACAAATGAATGATTTAAAAGAAAGTTAAATGTATATAAACCTGTTATATAATTAAAACTACTCTATATGTAGAAAATTTAAAAAAGATATCATTTCCAGTCCTTGTGAAATTTTTCGAAACATGTCACATTATGATTACTTTTTTCTATCATGCATAATCCGACATCACAGTTAGTGCACATCCATCTCATTCTGTGAGGTTTGGTTGTGGCACTGCAATAGATACTACATATGATCTAAAGGTCGTTGACGGCAAACGAGCATTTGTTTATAACGGGTGCCAACCGCCTCTTACTGGAGTTAAGTTTCGCAGTGAAACCATAGATTTTAATTTAATTTTTCTACTCATCTGTTTACTTATCAAAATGATTAAAAATTGTAATTAATAATTAGAAAGAAGCATAGTTAAACCTAGCGGTATAATTAAAAATAAATATTTCTTAAAGCTAATGGAATTTACCAAAATTAAAGAAACGTCAATATTTTTCTATTTAGGAGGTCTCACTCCTAAAATATAGCCGTAGAGCTGACATCTATTGCTAGAGTCAATAGAATATTTTTATTCATTACTTACAATGTGGTGTCTTTTTATTAAAAAAAGTATTTTTTTTTTTGAAGCAACACCATATAGCCTTCCGATACCTAGCAGACAAAAAATAAAATGTAAACACATTTTCAGAACTCGTATTAATTTTTAGCCATTTAATTGTATTTTATAATTCTTGCATAATTTTCAAAATTAAAAAATATATTTACTTACTCTGTTTTTCGCTTAAAATGTATTATTTTAATGATCCGTATTTCTTTCATAACGCAATTTGTAATACTAAGTAAGCCTTTTTTAAAAAATCCAGGATGCTATTTAATTTTTTCTTATTTTTTTAAGACTTAAATAAAACACGTTGGTTATAAATACCTTAAGTAATAATTAGAATCTAATTGTGCCGGCAATCAAAAATTCTAAGAAACCATTTTTTAAATGGTAGAACAGAAAAAGGTTTTTTTTAAAAAAATCTGAATTATTGAAATTCTACTATTATCGCCATGTTACTAAACTTAATAGAAATGAAATAATTGAACGCTTTATTACATTAATAACATTTTTTAAAAAAATTTTAAACAAAAAAAGTACCTAACAATAAAAGAAAACATATCACGATTATGAGCAAAATCAGCCATTTCTTTCCGAAAATCTTCTGGGACTTGAGTTTTTAATAAATTGAGAGATATACATATAAAAAAAAATAATAATAAATATTCTATTTCATACGTAAAATACATTTTTGATCCAATTTCGTTTTTTATGGATGAAATAATTTATTTTTCAAAAGAATCCTAATTGAAGAGAGAGAGAGAGAGTTTTCGAATCTTGAAACATTGGAAATTTTTTCATTGGAGGGTTTCGCGGCGCTCTGTTAATCCTTAAAAGGCTCACAAATGAAACAGAAAGACATGATGAATGGAACAAATTTTTAATCTTCTCTAATTGTTAAAAAAAAAGAAATTTATAAGAAAAAAATGATTTAAAAATGGTTTATCCTTTTACAAGAGAAAAACGGGAAAGATTTAAAAATTTAATTACGGCGAGGAGATCAATAAAAAAATGAAATAATAAATTTATATTCTCTTTACCATTCTTAAAATTTTTTTTTAGAAAAGTCTTGATACTGTAAAAAAAGTGTTGTGTAGTTGTAAGGAGAAATATATATAATATATTTAACAAGTGTTAGTTAGATATTATATTATCATTTCATTTTGTATTAAGTTCTATTAGCCTTTGAATAACCTTATTTACGTTTATATGAAAAAGTCCTACAATCTTTATTAAACTATTTCCAACACTATATTTTCTCGGTGAAAATATCTTATTTCAAATATACAGTTTAAGATATAAAATATACAAAATTGTTTTTAAAAAAAAGATATTCAAAGATAAGATGTCAGAGTTATTAAAAGAAATATTTAGAGAATATTTAAAGTTTTTTAACATTTGTTGTGCGTATTAAATGACAAAAGAAGTACATATTTTTCGTTGTATTCAAGGCAGAGTGCTGTTTTTAAAGATATAAGAATGGGTGTTTATCAAAATGTACCAAATTATTCTACTCTAGTCAGGCAGGAAAGACCATCAGACATGATTTTTACACATCGGATCCAATTGGTGAAGAAGTATTTTCAATTCTAAAATAAAAAAAAAAAAAACAAATCAGAAATTATAATTTACCATCAAGTTTCTTAGAGTGAAGACCGTTTCCTGTATTCTAACGAGACATTTCAAGACTAATTCGGCCTATTTGCTAGGGATGAGTTTGTGTTACAACTTACCCCAAGTGCTTGCTGCTTTTTTGTGGACTTATTTGACTGTCGATGACAATTTGCAGCCTTATGAAGATTGAAAGGAACAACTCTAGTTTCCTCGGTCAAATCAATGTTTAAAAACTCTTTTCAATCTAGATAATATGAGCCAGCAATTAACGAGCAATCAAGTCTGCTTCACAGAAGATGTTGCGAAATGAAGCAAAAAAAAAAACACCAATTTTCGACTCAGTTGCTGAGAGATAATAGAGTGGTTTCGTAACAAAATCATTTTCTTACTTAATCACCGTAAACACGCAAAGAATAAAAAAAAAAAAGATTCCCAAGAATTAATTTTATTAAGACCCATCGCGCTTTTTGATCGATGTTGGTTTCGGGGAAAATAATCTTCTAGAACAGGATCTTTGCTTCCCATATTCCCTCGCGTGAGTTATCACGCTTTTTGTCTGAGTTTAGTCTGATTAACATTTACCTAACATTCAGATCCACTTATTCGGTATTATAACCAAACAAACATTACTTTTTCAGGTCCTGGACAAATACGCGTTAAATGTTTTTAGGACTGAATCATTTTTAAAGGAAATTACTCGATAATTCTACACTACTGACCGTTAAAATTATAGCACCATAAAGGGAAAAAAATATTTATTGTATGAACAAAAAAAAAATTATTAAATTTGCAAGAAGTTTGGAGACGTACAAGGGTGTTAAATTATTAAAAACGGCTGCCACCCCTGGCACTTTTAACCGGTTAGATTTGAAGTCGAACTGGGTTTAGATAACAGAAATGGGCCACTGATACCATGATGCTTTAAGTATACGTCCCATTTCATCAATCGTATTAGTTGGAGAGGTGTAGTGGGCCAGTCTCTCAGCAACCCAATACCATATGTTTTCGATGAATAACATATCTAGTGACCGTGCAAGCTAGGGTAACAATCCATTACTCTGTACGTTGAAGAAGGTCAGAACAAGCCGTGCAACGTGTGTTCTTGCTTTATTTAGTTGGTAGAGCATGTTTGGAACGCCTCGACTATGGGGCACAACCACTGGACGTAAGCTGTAAAAAATGTACCGATCTACGTTCCGTCAGTCCGAACTAGAGATGTGCACGTTGTTTGTCCAATGATTTTCCAAATAATCACAATATGTGCAGGGCCTCTATGCTGATATCGAATGCAAGTAGGTGACGAATGGTTTCCTCGGAGCCTCTCGACACGTGTGCGGTTATGGAAATACTTCACGTAGAATTGGGAATCGTCTGAAAAGACATTGTGCCACTCCTGTATCCGGTTCTGTCTTTCGGTGCACTACAGTCCCCCCTTTCTCTATGCTGCATTGTAAAGAGAAGCCGAAGTAATGACAACTTTGCTGACTGTTCACTCTGCTACAAGCGTCGTTACACCGTACGAGAGGCGTTGTAAACATGCCCATCTTCTAAATAATAGCTCGTAATGTGGTTGCACGGGTTTATAGGGTCAACCTTCCAATATGTCTGTTCTCTCGAGCGTTAGTCATGGGAGGGCGTGAAGGTCCTACATGCCATTCAGTATGATCTTCAGCAACTCATTGATTTCATTTTCGCATGAGAGTGGTTGGATTTCGATTAGTGTGAAGGGAGATGTCACAGAATGAAAATCCACACTCTCG
Organism: Trichonephila inaurata madagascariensis; assembly: GCA_019973955.1. NCBI lineage: Eukaryota > Metazoa > Arthropoda > Arachnida > Araneae > Nephilidae > Trichonephila > Trichonephila inaurata. The sequence continues at coordinate 1,930,195 of BMAV01019239.1, forward strand.
ATTTTTAACGAACCTGCCTCTATCCAATTCCTACACTTGCTGGTAAGCAGTTCTTCTTATTCGAGGCATAACACCTTTTCTTAGCAGACTTCGACCTTACAAAGAGTTTGGTGAAGCAGGAATCCACTGCACAACTTTGTTCTTATGTAGTGCTTCAGACGTCGTTTCTCACTTTTGCGTCGTCTGAATGCGCTGAAAATACTAAGCATTTGCATACCCCCAGCTTCTTCTATTTATATGATGTTCACATTCGTCTGATCATTCCTTCGTGCTGCTGTAATTCTAATGGCCAGCAGTGGAAATATTCGTTCGGATTTGTGACTTATTTTATTTATACGACGCCATTCCACAAAAGTACTTTATAAAATAGTTCCCTATTTTCTATACCTTTTTTTGTGTATCAATGCTTCTTTCCTTCCCTTTGCGTCTCTATCAATTACGCATTTGTAACAATCATTTACATAAAACACTTTGTTTCTAATATTTGCTAATTATTACTTTTGATCTAATTTAAGCAGCCAAGGAATCAAATGTGATTTAAAAATATGAACATGACATAATCAAATATGAATTTTTTTAAATAAAATTACAAATTTTTTATATAAGGTATTTAAAAATATACGATTTTTGTATAATGGGATGTTGTGTTATAGAGAAACTGTAATTATTACTTATACTCATGTTTTAATTTTTTTTATTTACTCTAGACGTTTTCCTTCAAACGCCATCGTAACAGGTTTTACTCTTTAACCACCGCGGACCTATCTATACGCCTTGCTTAACCTTTTAACTGGCTGAGGCGTATATTTCCGTCTTTCCGAAATACGATCCTTGCAATGAGCTGCTATGAATAATACTTTTAACAAGGCTATCAAATAAAATGACCTTGAGAGTGTTTGCAAATTTATACTTATTTCAGAGGATCATTTTATGTTTCCCACACTACACCGCCTAAGTACGCGTGCCTTAAAACAGGAATTTGTAAAATGGTGGAGCAGAGGTCGCGTAACTTTACTTCGATATCTGGAATACTAAAATATTCTAAGAAAAATGGTAGGAAACATTGTTTTCGCAAAGAATGCTCATTTTACTTTAAAGAAATCCACATTTAGTTGTTTAATTCTGCCTACAACTGTGGCTACTGGAGCCAAGGATCCTGAACTCATGATCGAAGTTGCTTCTGTCCTTCGAATCCTGCTGCCACTCAAGACCGTATCGTATGCATTAGATGGTATGGAAGATCTAATGTACGTGAAACACGTCGAGGCTCAAAGTCGCCTCGTAGGCGTGGTGTGGAAGTTGGAAGTATTGGGTGCCTTGCCTCTAAAACTGGAATTCAAGCTTATGAGTTTCGTCCCCACTGGTGCTCTTGCCACTTTGAAATGTGACCTTAATAAACAATCCTTCTACCCAATTGCTGGCTTAATTGTCTTTAAAAATGTGTTTTGATACATCTCAGCTATTTTAATAAAAACGTTTATGTAGATACAATTTTTCTTCTGTGCTGTTTTTCTTTGAATAGGATTGTTGTCTTTGTCTCGGCTATGTTTGATCGCATTTATGTGTTGCTGTCCAAACCAATAATTTCGTTTTGAAGTCTCTTAAAATTTGAATTTACCTCTTGTACGTAACAGGCCAAATAAACAACTATAATCATAGTTATGTAACTGTGTGAAAAGTAAACGAAACAAAAAGTAATTAATTTTATCAAAAGTTTCGACTAAAAAATGTCAAAATTAAGTTAGGTGTTAGAAGTTAGATGCTCATGAAACAATATTATAAATATATTCTATTATTTATAAGTCAATCAACTGTGATATTTTTGTATCTGCATATTTGTGTTGCCAAATATTTGGAAACATTTTTTTAATCATCTTACATACTTTCTTGAAAAATACACATTTATCCTTTTAATGTATGTTAAAATCATATTTCTAAGAGCGAAGAAGTAAAAATGTCTTATTTTCAAACTGGCAATATTCAAAATATCCTGACAAAGCTTTTGAAGATTTTGAGCTATGTAGAAAGGAAAAAGGGTTAAATTATTAATCAACTGAATTTTTCCAGAAAAATTTTAATGAGATGTAATTGAGTTAATTAAAATTACGTAACAAGTGTTGGAAGAAAATGTGTTATTTCCTCATTTCTTAAGCTTTTACATTTGTAGTAAAATAATTTTTTTAAATTTTTGCCTTATTTCAATTGTCTTAAAATGTTTATTCAACAGATTATTTTCTTCGCTGGAGTGCAAAAAATAACGGTACTTATTGAAATATGTTCCTAAAAAATATGAAATGTGTTTTAACTCAAACTCCTACTGAGAAATCACATTTTAAAACGCATTTTTATTCAAGTTCTCTACCCTCAATCTATACTAAGTAAAATTTATAATAAATAATCAACGCAATTTTTAGTTTAATTAGTTGAACACATTATCAAATTAAGAGACTGAAAAATAATTTTTTAAGGAAATATAAAAACATTTAATTTTGACTCATTTCAATTTTTGATTGTATTTTATGCAATAAAACAGAAAATGACAAACTAACCTAAATCAAAAGTCCATATTAACCACATACAGTTTTTTTTCCTTGTTTAATTTAGATTTTTCTGTTTTAAGATTCGTTGACAGAAAAGTTTCCATAAAAAACATCTGCCAGAAGCGTTTTCGAATAGTTCAAGGTTTATTTTAACTTAATAAACGGAGAATAAATGCTTTACTTTTTTTAGTTGTAAGATTAACGACAGTGAACATGACCATGAATACAAATGTTTTCGTGGCAGGTATGATTCAGACTCGCTATTTTCAATTTTTTTTTTAGCGTCAGCAATTTGCTTTACATTTCAACCAATCTCTCGGGATAATAGACGGTGCGTATTGGTACTAAAATGAAATAATTTTTTTATTCTTTGCTGTTAATGTGATGAAACACACTTGAATAAAATTATTAAGGTCGAGGTATCGTAATTGAAGTTGAATTTCTTCAAGAAAGTTTTCTGAATTATTTAAAGAATAAAAATTTAAAATGTTTTTAAAACAATTTTTTTTTATTTTTTACCATCAGAAAATGTATATAGATTAAAATTTTAGAAATGTTTGCTTTATTTTAAATTATTGTTGAATAATGATTTTTCATGTTTTGCAAATTTTAGTTTTTTGTGTATTACATGCAATTAGAATAGTATGAAAGTGATTTATTAACATAATTACAACACATACACTCATATTAATGATATATTTTAATTGATGCATCAATCGCAATAATTCAACGAGAGGTGAGAAATGGATTATATCGAAAAATAAGTAACGAAGGATTAAAAAGGTCACATCATGAAAAGTCATTACAATAACACTCAATCCATCTTTTCAAAATTTCTGTCTTCTTAAACATGAATGAAATTTGAAATTTTTCTAAAAAAGTAGAAAATGGGGGAAAAAAATTTAATTTTTTTCACACACACACATCGCAACTTGTTTTTCGTTTAAATGAAGTGAAAAAAAATCTTAACGATTTTGATAAAACATATGCAAAAAAATGCACATGAACATTTACTACATAATAGTTCTGGGTATAAAGAAGAATAAGAAGCATAATTTTACTACAAATATTTTGAAAAAAATAAAGAAAAAAAAAAAAAACAACTACTGATTACGCGACTTAGCAGCCGATATTTCCCTAAAAAATAAAAATGTGAATCGAAGTAGGTTTACATTTTCCTTTCTATTAATTAAAATATTTTATTCCGTTTTGTGTGTAAAATTTACTTTTTTAGGTATTTTAAATTCGATAGCTACCATAATCGTATTTTTATCTTTGTTATGTTGACAATTTAATTGCAGTAAACATTAAAAACAAAGCACCAGGAAGGAGTTATCCGAATAGGATGAAAATGCAAATGTAAACATCTTACAATTTCATCCTATTTCTAACGAATGTGCGAAAGATTAACTTTTACTGGGCAATAACTTGCTAGCAAAGCGCATTGTTATGGATCATTTCGGGTAATATAAAATGGGGAGGACATTCCAAAGCTAAGACATAAGAATGGGGCTCCATTGGCGCAGGGGGATTACGATGGATTCTTGAACAATATTAGCAGATGTCGCCATCTGAGAAAGGACGTGCAGTTAGACTCAAGGAACCAGGATGATCCAATCGAAAAATTCGAGCGATTCTACCATTCGACGATGTTGGCAAAAAGGGAAGAATCATGATCGCACAGGACCTCAAGACAGCTGTGCTTCACCGAAATGAACAATAGAACGCAGAGAACAGAGTGATCGTTCTATCAGCTCTCGCTGTTTCTAGTGCGTCCTCGGCGACACCCGGACACCATTGACGTCACGGAGGTTATTGCGTCAACTGCTGTACGACAATCAGGAATTATGATATAAGGTGCCATTAATAGAGCATCGGCTGTCCTCATAGTAAGTGAAGCATCGATGACGCCCCCTTGTATTTCCCTTCCTTTCACGGACTCATGTGTTTACATTCCAACACATAAATGCTTGATGGCATAGGACCCGCCTTTTACTGCTGTTCTTCGTGATTCTTCTAGCTAGTGTCCTCAATAGCTCTGGTCAGCAGACATCTCGGACATTTCCTGGATTATGGTACTCTTTTTGGATTATGTACTATGACAGGCAATCCTTATCGGAGGTTCTTCAAATCTACGAGTTACTACCCGGACGGATGACAGCTTGCATCAAGATCAAAAGAGGGGCAACACGTTACCGATTTCTTTGGCCCTTGTAACTTACAAAACATTCAATTCCAAAAATACTGCTAGAAATTCATTTCCAATACAAGTTTGTCCCCTTCAAATAACTCCTTGATGCGTCACTTCTTATGCTAGAGAGATTATAAAGATAATAATATACGAATGGAATAAACATCAAAATCAAACCTGTTTAATTACATTTAAATTATGAATGTATTTTCAAAATTCAAGTCAAAAAGGTTTAGTAATATTATTATAGAGCATATTTATAAATTCATCGCATTTTCCAATGGATTCATAGCTTGCTATCACAATTACTTATAAAAGATGCATAAATTTTTGTGAAACATATTTATAACAACCAAACATTTAAATGTATTTAACATCAATCTCTTCTCAACTACGAACTTTTCACTTTTAAATGTATGCTAACATTGTGCTCAAGTGGTTTTTCGATGATTAGGATTGATTCATTTTTGGGAACTGCCTTTTTGCGTCTGTAGCTTTTTTTAACAGTTCCTAATAAAATATATAAAGGCTTATCACTCTCTGATTTCTTAACACATTATATTTTTGAGATTAAAAAACCCCTTATCAAAATATTCGTTGCATTTTTAACTGAAGGCATTTCAAAACAATTGGAAACTAATCCCTTTATGTTTTTCGAAAAAAATTAATTAGAAAATAAAGAAATATGAGCATTTGCTATTTGGAGCAGTTAACGGAGTTACCAGTTTTATTTAAACTGTCACTTCCTTCGTCAATTGTGAACCATAAGTCGCCAACAGGAGCTATATTCGTATTTAGTAACGGTTGTGGATTGTGAATAATTTTTATTACTTTTTTTTTTCTTTTAAATTTCTTCTTCTAGTGGCTATAGTAGCCAAATAATTGTGATCGCGTTTTAATGACTGTCGTTGTATGTATATCTGTACAATTGTAAGAGTTGGTTTTGTAACGATGAACCAAGTTAAATCTATCGAAGTCGAAATAATCGCGTTGGTGTGGTGGGAAAGTTTAGTTAAAGAGGGATTAGCCCAATTATCGTCCTCGTCATTTGAAGTAGGCTCAGAATGATGAAGTCCTTCGACAATAGACCTGCTGCAGTTTCAGAGAGCGACCTTAACCAACAATCCATGAAGTATTTTCCTATAATATGGGCTATATAAAGGGAGCTCTCGACAAGTCAGCACACATATTCGAGAAAGTAAGAGTGAAGTCATATAGAATATTGGTCCTCGAATGTAACTCTTTCTCATTTTAAGTTTTACAGCCATTCAGTTTAATTCAGAATCACAGCAACGCTACAAGTACTCGAAGCAATTTTAAAATACGGGAGGGGATTCTGAAAACTACAGAAAAAGGAAGGAAAATCTATGTAAATTTTGTATAAGTGCATTATTAATTCACAGAAAAAAAAGTAAATGGCTGACTAAAAATGTTGAAATTTTATTAACGTTATTATAATCGCAACAAAGAACTGGAGCGGGGGTCAAACATCCCAACTTTAAAACAACGTATAAGAATAATTCATTATTTTTCCTTTAAAAAAACAATACTTGAATAACTATAAAAAAATAAGAATCGTTTGTAGTTCCGTAAACACAAATGTACATTTTCTTTTCGTGTGTTTTTGGAAATATTTAATTTGACAGAAGGCCTGTTTAAAACAATTTTTCTTTCGTATTTTTAAAGCCTTAATTTCAATTGTGCACCGTCATAAATCATTGTGTTACACAGACTCTTTGCTTTCTATTCGAAAGAAAATAGAAACAATTGAATTAAGAGAAAACCGATAGAAACCAATAAATAAAAAAGAAAGAACGCGAAGCAAAATATTCTTTTCGGGGTTGGTCGGGGGAGTTTCTAGCACCTGAAAGAAACGGAACAGTTTGAGTTTAATATAAATATTTTCTTTTTATCTACGAACAATTATTTCTTCCCGTTGTGTACAAAAAGGTATTCATAGGAGACATTTTATTAAAAGTAGGTTAGTAAAAGTTTTCTTTTATTACATAGAGATATATTACGATCCCATCGATTGAACATTTATTAAATTTCCTTGTAATTTTATTTAGAGCTTTTTGCTTTTTCTGTGACATAAGTTCCATACTTTGATTTTAAACAATAGATTTAGAATAGAAAAAAAAAAAAGTTTTTACGTCATTAACATTATTTTTTTTTTTTTTTTTTTTTTTTTTTTTTTTAAATAATTTCAATTTTTTTTTTTTAAAAAATTTTTTTTTAAATTAAAAAAAAAAAATTTTTTACGTCATTAACATTCTTTTTTTTTTTTGTTGATTTTTTTTATTAATGAATCAGTACCAGCTAGTCTACTTTGGGGTTGTTTTAAAGAAATTCTAAGCACAATTATAAAGCGAATTAATGAAAAGGAGGATTGTTTTTGTGTTTAATTTAGTAATGATCACCCAAAAGTGTTTTTTAAACATATCTTTCTAAAATTTGTCTAAATAATCTCATGATATATCAAGTGGTTTAAAATTCTTTTCATTTTTCCATACTGAGACCATTCTATATATGCTTGAAGCAGATGCGTACGGCATTCAGATTATATGTTTCGCATAAAAAAATATTTATCATGTGGAAAAAAAATTGAAATTCACTTGAAAAAATAATCACAAAACAAACATATAAACACTTATTCTTGTCACGTACTTCGATTTATACTTAGGATACTTTTCAGTTTATCCGTGGGATGTATTTTGAGTTATTCAACAAACTGGGAGAAATGGAATGTTTAGAATTCATCCTCTCGGATAGAATAGTCGAGGGCAAGTGGAGAGAATAAATCCTTCAAAAAACACACCTAGAAGCGGATCACATTGGAGAAAGTAATGCATCATATCCCTAAAATGAATTTGATGTAGAAAAAACAATGTTTTAAACAATTTTTTTAGAAAAAAGAAACTGTAGTATATGTCTTCTTTGATCCATGTCAAATAGCAATTTCTTAGTACGAGTAGAAGATGAGAGAATTTGAAATAATAATGTAGTTTAGCTAAAAAAAAAGTCATCCAAAGTTTAAAGTGTTAAATTTCAAGTCAATATAAATACTTCTGAACCAATATCAGTTCGAAAATTCAGATTAAAACATTTCTTCAAAATAGTAATTAGGTTATTGTTTGAAAAAAAGGCCTAGGATGTAATTGAAAAAGCAGCAATTGTTGCTAGATAGAATATTGGAATTATCGGAAAGAATATTGTTTTTATTAATTAATTAAACATTCTATAAGAACATTTTGATGACATTCTTTATTAATTTAAAGAGTCGTAGTTCTAGAAGTACACTTTTTTTCAAAAACCTGAGATAATACTTCGAATAATAGGCTTCAACACATAACAGTATTGCTTACGTACATTTCAGGTTTCTTCGAAAAAAGGGGGCACGCGTTATACGCGGCGAACATATCTAAAAATCAAAAAAATGCTGCTCTAAAGTTTGGGTGAGCGCTATACGCCGGATTTTGTGGTATATATATATTAATACAGAAATATATGAAGAAAAAGAATTTTTTACGTATTAGTAATGAAACTAGTAGTTAAAAGTGAACATTTTTATTTGAAAAGACCATTGAGGTAGTTTAAGAGATAACGTTACAAATATCGTGTGTGTAAAATTTTGATCAAATCTTTCATACATATACAATGCATCTGTATAATGCAGTACACCTAAAAATAAATAATTTCTTGGTTAAATTTTACGATTTTATATTTTTTATGACATATTCAGAATTTTGTGACCTTTTTAATTGAATGATGACTATAAAATTCTACTATTACAAAAAATAATAAATTTTTTTAAAAAAATTAACTATCAGTCGAATGTATAATAAAATTAATAATGACTATGAGATGTTAATAAAATAAAAAGAATTGATTTTTAAGAAAAAATAACTCTCAATCGAATGTCTCAATAACTTCCTTTGCCCAAGTGCTACTTTAAATCTACTGCTTGTGGTGTTATTCTCTTTCTTTTAAAAAAACATCTTGTTATATGGGGACGATGCATTATTAAAGAATTAGGAAAAGAAGGGAATTTGGATTGTGTTTTCAACATGGCACAATGTGTCTATTTTCTTATCAGCAGAGGCGTAACGGAGAACATTTGGGCCCACCTGCAAAGTCAGGTTTAGGGCCCCAAGTTAGATTTTACAAAGGGCGGCAGTCAGGCGGGGGAGCACGTGACGTCACTGCTTACCACCGTTTTTATGCTCTTAAAAATGCTTTGTTTGAAAGAAAAAGTTCTACAAATAGTTACATCGCCATTTCCTGAAAAATAAAAGTTTTCCTTCCCTAAACTTCTAATCACATTTAATACCCAGATATTATTTCTTAAAATTTAATCTCTAAGGATCCTTCACGTATAATCTCCTTCGTAAAAAGGGAGATAAAGCTCTTTTATTCTTGTAAATACTGATTAAACTTTCGGTACAAAGAATTTTTTATCATCTTCCGAAATCGGGGCGAAAACATAATAGGGATACCTTTCCTGCTCAAATAAAGAGTTTCTAATAAATGGGAAAATAGACAAAACTTCTCTTTCTGATATGAAAAATGAAATGGTTTTCTTGAAAAGAAAAAGCATTTTATCTCTTTTTTTCATTTTTCTCTCTCGAGGTTTTCTCGGTGATTTATATTCGCTCTTGATTAGATATTTCTTTGGATTTTTTCAACTTTTTTCTGATTTGGAGGATTAGAGTTCTTAAAGTATCAAATCTTTAAAATAAATGCTAACTCTCAACATTGTTTTTTGTAAAAAAATTTCCAGGGATAATAATTTTCTAAAAATAAACTTTATAATAGTTGGTTGCTATTTAGGAAGTGAAACTAATATATTTCTTCAGAAACTTTGGGAAAATATTCTACAGCTACTTTGAGAGTTGTACGTTATATTTATGCAATTTAAAATTAGATTAAAATAAAAAACTTATTTTTTAAGCTAATCAGTTAATTTATTATTTTAAACTAAACAATTAGCTTTAAATAATATGATATATTTAATTTTATTAAATGATACCTCTAACTAAAATTTATGTAAAATCAAAATTTGGAAAAATATTTTAGGAAAAAAATAATTACGGATAAAATAGAACTGTATAAAAAAATCCCCAGCATGGAGAATTTTATTTTTCATTTTTCGTTGAAATTTAAATTGTCGTATCATTATTAATATTTAAAAGAATAATAGCTTCATAATCTTTGGTTTCTGCAAGTTTCAGAGTACAAGTTCATTTAAAGCTTAATTGAAAATCTGCCACATTTCCATTTTTATTCTTACTGTTATATACATGATTTTGTTGTTCATTCGTTTTGTCTAACGTAACGTCGAGTTATAGCTGTATGATGTTGTGGAGCTCAACCAACCCTTATGAATCCTCAATACAGGGAGTAAAAAAAAAGTTACACATTTGTTTGTATATTCATTTGAGCATAAACCTAATAAAAAATGCAAGATTTTACACTAATTTATTATCATTAATTGCTTATTTGAATTTTAAAAAATTTCTTATTACTATTTAGATCCATGAAATGGCTGTTGGCTCATTGTAGATTTTTTCTGATTAGAACTAGACTGACTTCTACGAGATGGATATATTTTTTTAACCATAATGAAATGCTGAAGTTCACATTCGAGCTAATATATCTTACTCCTCGAAATCCACGCCCGTCATTACTCAGTAAGAGTTCCAAGCACAATGCCCCACGCACACATACAACGAGAAAGTATCCAAACATGTCTTTTTCAATTAAAAATGGAGGAGTTATTATGTGGTCTCTGCTTTCTTTATGTGCATTTGCGACTAAAGACTCTTCTGAGATTTACTCTTCTATCATCCGTAGAGAGTACTTGATCCTTTATTAATGTGCTTCCGGTACCGCAGGAAACGCCACATCTGATGTGCAGGCGTTGAGGGCCGTCTGGCAAAAAAATCATCATTTAACAGCCTCCTAGACACGATAAAACGTGATGTCGGTCGTCTAGTAGTTTGTTGCGTACATTTAGAGATTTCTACCGCATTCTGCAGTCTGCCCCTTTACGCCTGGCGAACAGTATGTGAAGTATCCATCTCTGTAACCCCTACTACATGACCAATTTTTGAGTTCTTAAACAATCGTTTCTGTTGTTAGAAAGGTCTCCTAACTCATAAAACGATGCTAGACGTGATCCAGAATTCTGCAGCTGCAGTAGTGACATTTGGGTCAACTTTTGCTGCTTTGACTTCAAGTAAATCATCTGGATGTCGCCTACGGGATTGCCGGTTGGAGGCATCCTTTTGACGTCGTTTCAATGAATGTACACCATGTTACGAGTATATCTTTCAAAAGAATGTTAAGCGTACGCGCTTTTATCCAGTACACACATGATCTGCCCCCTCTGTTAATTTCTCTTTCTTACCTGCTCGTTTCGGAGATTTCTCAGCTTCGTACGTAATTTTTGCACATAAGTAAAGATTGCCTCGTGTAAAAACAGTTATGTTCTTTTACTTTTATTTTTTATTTTTATCATCTATGTAAACTTATATAACATTCACTATTAGTCTTTGAATTTGACATAACTAAATGAAAATGCTATTATTAAATGAATTAATGTATATAGAATGAAGTGTTTATATAAAAATATATATACATAATGAGCCATTTCTTTAGGGTTGATAACGAAATTGTTAATAACAGACCCATTTTTTTACTATGAGCTATATTTCCGCAAACATCCGATTAAGAAAAAAATTTTATTGTTAACAAGCACTAATTCTTGATTGTTGATTAAAATTTGCACAAGTGATATTCATTTCGAAGTTCAAGTGTATGAAAACGTTATTTCATGCATTTCCTTGTTTGACAACATCATTTTTTGCTTAAAAAAACCCACTTCTTTTCAAACATTTATTGTTTCACTTGCGATTACCAGAAATGTAATCTAATGTTTCACTTCAATTTTTATCTTTAGCAAAATATCTCTTCCGGATTTATTTCCATGAAATGGGAACAACTGAGATGTTTGTTTCCGATTAAGTTCGTGACTGTCCTGTGTAAGCCGAACATGAAACATAACACTGTTGTTTCGTCTCTGCTAAGGGTTTCCTTTGAGTTTGTGCGTTGTTTTTTGTCGTGACATGTGACACGCGTTCTAAATATTTCCTTTCTTTCAAGTTCCACCTCATTCAAAAGTATATGAAATGATTTTTTTTACAAAAGAAGTAAAATCTTTACAAAGAGTAGGTCATGCTTATACCTCTTAATATTTAAATATTTATGCATAAGATATTGTCCATTTGCTTCGGTTCAGATTGGCCATCTGATGTTCGTTTTGAGTTAGTTCATAATGTCATATACTCAAACTCAGTGGCGCAACAGTCCGTGAAGACCAGGTCCAACTGTGCCCATCCCAGTGTACTTGACCATTGGGCGATGAGGTGCATGATGTCCCTATCAAGTGGTCAACCTGAAGCGAGACCCTCAGAGTTTAAGTCCCCAAGCAAGCTTGGTACTCATTTATCGAACCCCTTCAGGCTGAGTCGACCTTGCCTAGCCCGAGAATAGAACCCGGACCTACTACCACTAGACCACTGGGCCTAATCTCATAATGTTATATATTAATGATAAATGTGTCTTCTTAAGTCATTCATAATTGATAGGTTACACCTTTCGTAATCTTTTGATCGTGTTTTCTTTGAAATATAGTACACGTGAACAAATTGTAGCAGGATGTAGAATCCTTTTTTTAAAAAAAAGGAAGATTACTACTAGTCTGCATTGAGAAGCAATGAATCGCGATAAATTCCACGAACAGAAATTATAGAAGATACTAAGTTATATAGTACCACTTAATAGGGAAAATAATTAATATACAGGGTGCGGCAAAACTTTAAAAGGTATAAGTACACATCAAGACAAACAATAGTAAATAAGAAACTTAGGGTACCAAACGTCTTCCGAAGAAGTTAGGTGCCATTAAAGTTTAGGGTCCGAAATTTCAAATGATTATAAAAAACAAAAAAATGGGTCAATTCGTTAGCAGTTTTCGCTAAAAGTACTCTTTTTGTCAGTATTTTCTTGAAAAATAAATTTTAAAATAAAGTTCAAAAATGTCAATAGAGGATGCTTTAGACTTTGGAGTAACGAACAACTATTTTCTATTGTTATTTTTTGTATCACAATAAATGATTTCAAAAGCTTAAACTTAAACTTAAATTTTGAGCTCAAAATTTGAATCGTTGGGGGTAATTAAATAGGGCAAACGGAATTGGGTTCAAGAGGTGAAATTTGAAACTACATTCCCTCTGAACAGTGTTCAGTTATTTCCGATCTTGGTGTCGTACACCAGGCAGCAACTATTATCTCCTGCACGTAAAGTAAACGAGAGAGGGATGACAAAATTTAAAAAAAATTTATTCATCATAGAAATGAGCAAATTCTCTGCTCAAAATAAAAAGAAACAATTTGATGTACGCACGTAGTGCGTATGAATGTTGAATGAATGATGGCACGTAGATAAGGGTACACGCATGATTTCTTGTGGAATCGCAAACACTGCTCGAAAAAGCGTCTACCAGCAAAGATGCAGGCCTCACTACACCGGCGGAGGGGATGTCGAACATTAGCAAGTCCCCCGGGCATCTCCCGGATTTCGCCTGCTACGACAGCTATACTCGCAACCAGGGCCTCGTCGGAGTCGACGGGGCTTGCGTAAACAAGACTCTTCATATGATCCCAGAGGAAAAAGTCTAGGCAGGAGAGGTCAGGTGAGCGTGCCGGCGAATTTAACGGACCACCCCACCCAATCCATCGCCCTGGATATGTTCTATACAATGCACTTCGCACATCTGAGCTGAAATTTGCATGCACTCCGTCATGTTGGAACCACATACAAGCCTTTATGTTTGCTGGAACACTTTGCAGTAGAACTTAACATCCTTGCATACAATTAGCAGCATACAGTTAAATCCTTGTGTGCTACACTTTGCATGCAAATCCCTCTCTCGTTTATTTTACGTTTAGTGGGTAGTAGCTGCTGCCTAGTCTACGACCGAGCATCGAGAATAAATGAACTGTGTCCAGGGAAGGAGGTGAGTTCAAATTTCACCTTCTAAACACAGTTGAGTTTGCGCTACTTAACCACCCCCAACGATTCAAATTTTGAGCTGAAAATTTAAGTTTAAGTCTAAGCTTTTGAATTCATTAAATTTTATACAAAAAATAACAGTAAAAAATAGTTGTTCGTTACTCCAAAGTCTAAAGCACCCTCTGTCGACATTTTTTGAGCTTTATCTTTAAAATTTAATTTTTAAGAAAATACTGACAAAAAGAATATTTTTTGGGAAAACCGCTAATGAATCGACCCATTTTTCCGTTTTTTATAATCATTTGAAATTTCGGACCCTAAACTTGAATGGCACCTATCTCCTTTGGAAGACGTTTAGGACCCTAAGCTTCCTATTTACTATTGTTTGTCTCGGTGTGTACTATCACCCCTTATATAAAATTTTGTCGCAGAATTTAGATACACCCTGTGCATAAAAAGTACTCATACATTAAATGAATTTTAAGTGAAAACTTTTGTGCACAATGCTAACGGCCTATTAGTGCAGTTTTTAACCTACACTTTTAGAAAACTAAAATTTAAATTTTCTCAGGATACATTTTTTTGTTTTTGTTTTTTGATAAGAATATTTATGCTTAATAGTTTTTGAAGACATTAAATAGTTAAGTAACTTTTTGAATGCGTCCTAGTTAGTACCTTCTTTAGGTTTAGTATTAGTTGATGTAAAAGAACAAAAGAGGAATTTTAATTGAAATGGAACTATTTAATGTTCTAAAGTCGGATAACTATTTTCTTCGTTAATTAATATTATTTGTGTCACAATCTCATAACAGATATCTGTCTTTTATTTAACAAAAAATATTTTTACGAAATCTACATTTAGAAAAACAGAAATTAAAAATACGTAATTAATAGGAATTAAACAGAAAAACACAGAAATTGAACATATGCATAGTTAAAATTTAACTTGAGTAAAGAATTTGAAACTTACTAAGAAGCCTGTAATATATCTTAAAATAAAATATGAATAGACATCATAACTAAAAAGATTGAAGCATTTCTTCAAAAAAATTCTCCATATTATAAGGAGAATTCGGGTTTATATTTGATTAACTTCCTAAAAATGACTTCTGTTAGGAATTTATTAATTTCGTAGATGCTAAATTGCTTGCAATTTGAAGATTGATCAGTAACAAAGTACTTTACCTATCCTTTATTCATAAAAAAAAATGGTTCATCTTCAGATACTCAACTATTTTGCAATTATTCTGCTACTGGCAGATACAAGGGGGAACAGGTATTATGAGATGACGTCGCTGAGTAAAATCTGGTCCTCTTTCTGATTTTCCTTCTTTTTTTTTCTAGTGATGTCCTGATCTTTCTGAGAATCCGCAAGCTCTACAAAAAATAGTAGTAGCGTTGTTCAAGTGTTGTTTTTTTCCCTTTTTAACAAAAATAAAATCTGAACTGAAGTGGCACTTTTAGATTTTACTCATTGGCAGTGGGCTGAAGAATGACAGAGGGCTGCGGTAGCCCAGTGGTCAAGGTATCGGATCGTGGAAGGCATGCCACGAGTTCGAGCCCAGTACCATTAAAAGAATCGCCGTATTGGGGAGCGATGCACTTTCAATCTGTCGAGAGCTCAAGCGTCCTCCCGTTGGTGTGGTGTGGTAGTTAGGAGAGGGGGTGCCAGCTCAAGTGTCGTTCTCGTCGCTTGACCATGGTTCAAAACGACGAGATTCGTCACCAAAAGCCATCGTGTAGGTGAACAGTGCGACATTAGTATTCACTCACCCACTCATTGAAGAATGACAGCTGCTACAGGAAGCATATACTTTAATGTATATGCGTTATGGTCCCCAACCTATTTAAAGAAAGCCAATGCTTTTTACTTTCATTTTCTAACGCCCGAAATATTATAGTTGGATACTTTTTGAATACGACTCTCGTAATATTTAGAGTACAAAGATAAAATCAGCTTTGCAGGTTTTCTATTATCTGTGCTTATGATGAAGAAATTCTCGGCAACCATGTATTTTTGAAACATTTTTAAACCAAGAGTCAAAGTTTCATTGATATTTGTTGTCACGAATGCTTCTTGCAGAACTCGCGGCTTTTGTTTTAATACTCCTCGCCACAGAGGCCATTGTTTGCAGTCTCATTGTTCTTTCTGAAAGGGGAGTTTTTAATTAAAATCAATTCTCAAAGGAGACCCCAAAGCGCTGTGCAAACTACGTTTCAAAGAAGAATTTCACACGCTGTGGAAAGTCTCATGTTTTAAAATGTAAATACCTATTGACGAGATGAGAGGGGGGGGGGGGGTGTGAAAAAAAATTGAAGGCGCGCGCGGCGCGGGGGGGGGGGGGGGGGGGGGGGGGGGGGGGGGGGG